>JAMKCH010001653.1:0-68338 GCA_023653785.1 Ophioderma brevispina
CTACCAGAAAAACAGCACCTGATGGTATCGCACTGTTCTCCAGCAGTTTAAGGAACAAGTCCAGCCAGAACATAACTCACAAGATGCTCTGATACCGCAGGTATTAACCCTACAACACCCCAAAATTGAACATCCAACACCTAGACACAGCACCTTGGAGGCTGACAGCGGTCCTTCCCCGGCACGTCGCTGGCAGTACACGTCTACGGCCCTACGGTAGCAATCCTTGCAAAGATTTTTTTTTTGAAAGCAAAAGACTGGCCAGACTCTATCACAACCCTATCAGCACTTAATATCACCAATAACAGCATAGTATTGAACAAATCCATTAAACTGAAACATCATTAGAAAATCATTAAAATTAACTGTAAGAAAAAGAGAAAATGAAACCGCAACTTTGTTAGAACTGAATAAAGTAACTCAACAAATAATGGATAAAACAGTCAACAAATAGGGAAACACTGAAAAACTGGGCCATTTCACCCCTTTATGATATTAAAACATCATCACAAGGTGTTAAATCGCATTTGGCGGCCATTTTTAAAAGTGCCCTGCATTAGGAATACCTTTAAATGGTGAATGTGACCGCTCTATACATTGACATCAACAAATATAGCAAAACACTGACAAACTGGGCCATTTCACCCCCCATTTTTGGCTAGTAAAACTTCATTATGAGGTGTTAAATTATATTCGGCGGCCATTTTGAAAAGCGCTCTCCATTAGGAATACATTTAAGTGGTGAATGCGACCGCTAGATACATTTGACATCAACAAATATAGCAAGCACTGAAAAACTGGGCCATTTCACCCCACCTTTTGGCTAGTAACACATCATCATGAATTTATGAGGTACTAAATTGCATTTGGCGGCCATTTTGAAAAGCGCCCTCCATTAGGAATACATTTAAGTAGTGAATTTTACTGCTCTATACATTGACATCAACAAATATAGGAAAACACTACACAAATGGACCATTTCACCCCATAAAGTGGCTATGAAAACGTTATTATATGGTGTTAAATGGCATTTTGGCGGCCATTTTGAAAACGCCCTCTAGCAAAAAAAAAGTGCCGGGGTAGCAAAAGTCTACCCTCACTTTTTTGGTATGTCTGATGGTCTAGTCCATGGCTGTGAAGAGTAACTTAGGGCACATCTCATGCACATGGGGACCCACCCAGCGAACGGACTACTTAATATTTTTTACATCTTGGAAATGATTTAGGGGCATTATTAGAAAGTGTTGTTCAATAACATCGAAAAGATGGTTAGGGCTGCTTTTCTTTCTAATTTACGTACTCTAGAGCGAATATAATCACCGCCATCTTTAAAAACAAGCCTGTACGTAAAATATAAATGCCATAAATTCTTTTTGGCGCTCCCAAAATATCACCCAGGTTCTTATTTCAACAATTTGCCATTTTAAGTTCTATTTTTAGCAAAACATATCGCCTCTTTGCCGGCCGACCATCTTGGACGCCGAGATTGTAAGCCCCCTTTAGGAAGGTGATATCGCGTAGTACATGGATATAATTTACATTTGTAATGAAATTATAATGGCGGTTTAAATAAAAAAAATAGCGGCCATTTTGAAATGTGACGAACACGCTAACCGTGCAGATTTATGAGCCGAGAACATACTCATCCTTAGTCAGGGGGACATTCCCCTTCAAGGGTGATATATGGGAAAATTAAATCACCAGTTGGGTGCGTGCTTCGTTGGCAACGAACGGAAATCCAATGATGGACAGCTTATGGACTATATAGTGCCATACATGTGCTTTCCTCCAGATCTTTGCGAAACTGTGGGAATAAGGCACCAATTGTAGAACTAAAAGCCAATCCTTGGATAAGGTGCCCGACGTTTTTCAGCTGCTTCAGTTGACGATGTTGTCAAGACCTACTGCCTTTTTCCTGGTGGGTTGAAGTAGGAATATGAGTTTACAGTTAATCCATGTTGAAGGGGCAAATTGAACCAGAGTGGGCCAACTTATACGTAATACGGTCTCGTTTGTTGATCTTTTGAGCAACACTCAAGTGAAACTGGCCAAGTGGTTTTATTTATCGGTTATGTGCATCAAATGTGATGGAATAATTATAAAAACACGATTTTAACTGGTATAAAAAATAAAATCCAAAATATCTCCCAAAAAAAGTACAGTTTATTACTATTTTTAAAATTTTTAGGTTGTATTTTTTGGACAGTCTGTAAAGGAAACATTAGTTCGTTCCGTCGCCCGCATCACATACTGCGGTATTTCACAAATTTTTTTAGGTTTTTCCGAAATTTCGCTTAATTACTTAGTTCATCGAGTTCTTGCCACCACAAGTTTCACAATGTGAGGATGCCTAATTAAATTAGTTTATTAATTATATATTTTGTAATTTTTTTTCTTCAAAATAATCATCAGTATTTCAATACGTCGTTTTTTAAAATCGCCATTCATTTACGTGTGTTTTATATAGCGTTGTTTATTTGCCGATTCCCAAAATAAACGATTTTACATACAGATCTATTTTGACGAATTTCCGTTCGATATGTCGTAAACAAGATTTTCAATCTATTTATCATTTTAGTGGATGAGCCAGACCATCAAAAAGGACCTTCTGGTATCCCCTGGGGAGGGGGGGGCAAAGAGGCACTGATTTACCAGGGTTCCACAACATATGACGCACAAACAAAACTGTATGATGGCCATTTGTAGTGGTAGTTAGCGAGCTAGGGGCTCCGTAAAAGATTATTATTATTTTGTCCCGCTGTCTGCAAAAGTTTTAGATTGAAAAGTGGTCCATGTTGTTGAATTACATACCAAATTGTTCGTATGATCACAAGAGTAAAATGTTGTAATAGTTTGTGCTATATGGTCTTATATATTTTGTAAGGTACTCACAAGACAAGAGTATAGTTTGAACAATGTACAATGCTTAGTTACAAAGTTACACCCAACAACCCCTATACCCCTACGAGGTATAGGGGTAGTACTAAGGAGGGGTGCGCGTATGCAATGTGTTAATTTCACATTGCAGATGGTCAAACTATCCTATTTTAATTGTATGAAATACTGACAATTAAAGTCGGTTGAAAGCATGCAGGTTACTTTATCAAAAAACGGCACGATTACAACGAAAGACGGCCGGCCCAGATACGTTACCGCCAGATAGTTACTTAACCAACGTAGGAAATTTTATATAAAGAATCGGATATGGTTTAAGAACACCCATGCATTGTTCCGTGGTTCTGAAAATATTGAAGTTCACGACTTTTCAATGATTTTCAGGAAGAGGAATTCCGTAATGTTGATATTTGGTTCATTTTGGAGACCAAACTTGAACACACTTTTATCGGAGAATGGCCCCTGGGGATGCCCAGGAAGGAAACCAATATCTTACGATAAGTTGTGATTTACAATATAAAACTCATACCATTGGTGTGTACAATTCTTACCAGTATTTTAGAAAATATAATAGGGTGGAATAGAGATTGGACTAGAGTTAATGAATTTGATAAAATCTGGTAAATGACTTTTACCACGATGCCACTTTGGGCTTATTAGGAAATGATCTGGTTATCAGGGACATTAAGCTTTTACATCACGACTCTCTTATCAATCGACAGCGGGCCGTCATCTATCAATGACGACAGCCATGAAAGGGTTTCTGGTCCCTATTTTTCTTCACAATTGCATGTGTGCCACAAAGTCCATTAAAGCCACCATCAGTGATTCTCCGAATGAGTCAAAATACCTGAAATTTGCGGGAATAAGGAAATAGCTTAAAAGTGAAGGGTAAGGTCTGTAGAAATCTAGTAAGTTACTTCTTTCGACCGAAAAATGACCAAAAAGAAGAAAACGGCAGTGTTCCAAGGTACGAACATCCCATCAATCGTGTTGAGAGGTAGATAGTGTCCGAAACTACACTTAAGACTAAAAAGTCCGATTTTGTCCTTATTAGGTTGGTTCTGATCATATCAATTGCAGGGGTTGTTAGGACACCTATTTTGTTACATACAAGCAAAAATCTGAGTGATGATTTTTTCGATTTTCTGATTTGAAAATCATGATAGTGCCTTGAAGGAGAAATGGTCGGTCATCTACTCGTATCTTCGGGCGACATCCATAGCAGCGTGTCTAGCGACCACAATCCGCCCGTAGATGGATGTATCGCGGAACTGTATGGGGTGGTACGTACACTAAATCGCTGATATGAAAACCCAAAATTACATAATAATGCACATGTTGTGAATTACAGAGAACCAATTAGCTTGTTATGTTAAAAATTAAGAAGGAAACAAATAAAACCCAAAGTCCAAAGCATATCTTACATATTGCAAATATGACATCAAGATTAGTTGCAGTCAAACCAGTTAGTGGAGCTAATTATCTGGCGAGGAACCTCTAGTAACGAGTACTTGATATAGGAGAAAAGGGACTTTTTCATTATTTCATTAAATAAATTCATCGTGGGTACGTTCTGTCGCTGATCTGAATGGGCCGCTATGGTCATGATGTCCGTTTCAGAGGGCCGCTAACGCCTGTCACTGAATTGCCCCGCTAAAGGACGACCCTGGCCCTGTTTGCTGGGACGGGTCCTTTTCATTCTGTTCGTATTGCAATGGATGCAGTCATTTCAGTTTCCTGATGTCTTTTTAGTGCTATGTTTATCAATTTTGTTTCGAAGCTGTGTAGATGTCCTTAAATGTTAATCAGTCTATAGGTTGAAGTTGGTGGATAGTGAAGTGCCAACCAATACTTTTAAATTATCTTGTTAATTGGTACTTCGTATGTATATGGTGAATGAGGGTAAATACGAACAACACGTATTTTCATGTTTCTTACCCTCGCTAAAATCTATTGTCCTGCTTGGACATCAGTACCGACGGTACCGGGCTTCGTTTCTGGGGTGGACTCTACCAATCCACAAGACATCTCAGATAAGTTTAATGATTTTTCAAATGATTAAAAAAAGGAAAATTGAGGAAACTGATAAATACATAACCGCTATAAAATAAATCATGAAACGGGATCTCTTCCGGATTGGTTTATGCAATAAATGAAAAAATTGAAATGACCCATTATCTAGGGTGACTTTGTTCTTTTTTTTTGTCTCTACGGCTTTCTTTATGGTTCTATAAAATTTAATGTCTTTTTCCCCTGACTTTTTATGCTTCAAGATTAGGAAAGATGTACACCATACGCCCCCCCCTTAAAATTCTACAGGAAACATTTTTTGCTGGTCGGGATACGACCAGCCAGTAAGCACAGCAAATCCGTTTAACTGACTGACTGACTGGGGAACTCCGTGCCGTTATGAAGTTGTTGCCAATTGCCGATCATTTTACCCTGTCTGACAATTAAAGAACAACCTTATTACCTCAGCTGGTCGGGCCGTTCGTGATCGCGGCAAGGAGAAAAGGATTTTTTAAAGCGGCTACTAATAATCGTTTGTACTATGATAAAACAATACAAGAGTAAGCACTTCAAATTAACTAAACCGTCAATTAACCAAGCACCCCACTTTGAATTTTTGGAAGAACGAGTTTAAATTCTATTCTAATTCGAGCTGGCGTCATGAATTGTGTCAGTTGGGCGGCATATGGGTGCAATAGTTTTGCAAACCCTGTCAACCACCCTACATGAACCTCGTGATATGACCTAAGTTCCTTGAAAATCAGTGACAAAGATGGCCTTGTAGCAAGTCCGAAAAAAGTGAACTGCCTGTTTTGCGAAAAATCGGGAAAAAACTGAATAGAAACTGGAAGCTGAGTGCATGAAAATGACCGCAGCTTGCTTAACCGAGCAAAGGAAATGAATTGAAATAAACAGTCTTTTTCAAGAAATTCAGTGACGTCGAAGGTGATTTGAGAGGTAGTGATTTAGCATTTGAACACAAAAATCGCTGTGGATATCATACATGTAACGGTAGGAGCCAGACAAGCCGTTAGTAATGATGAATATCGCCGGTCAGCGAATTTTCATCGTATGTAATGGCCTTGGTTCAACTGGACAGTGCGCGGTGTAAATACCTATAATCATGTAGTACCGTTGCGGCATTGCCAACATGACAAACAACCGTAGCTTTTCCACTACCAGCAGTTGTCACGTGGCAGGGTACAGTCATGACAGTACCTCACGGTTAAAAATAAATGCCGTAAATTTACGGAAATTTCTGGCAGCAGTTTTCCAGGCATTTTAGGGTAAATTTAACAGAAATGTCTGTCAATTAACGGAACTTTGACAGTAATTTACAGGAAATTTGGCTCATATTATGGAAAAAAAATATGTATTTTTTAACAGATTTTTCCGTAATTTAAAATTACGTTAAAAAAAAAAAAGTCCGGAAATATTGCTGCAGAAATTTTTGAAATATTTCCGTACATTAAACTTTTAGCTATTTTTATGTTTTTTGGTTTTTATTTTTATTGTTTTCTAAAACAGATTTTTCGTAAATTACGGAAATCTGTTTCTTTAATTTACGGAATTTTTAAACAGTGCTGGGTCAACACAAGTGTTCTGAATGCACATGATAAAAGGTTAGGTCTTATTTTGTTTTCTCATGTTCTTTTTTTATCAGATGCAGGTGTTGTGTTGAAATATGGTCATACCGTATAACCGAGTCAACAAAAAAAAATCACACTCAAGTCAATACATCATGAAGAATTACAATTACATTAGACATGATAAACACACAATACAGAAAATCCCAGTTAGTGATTGTGCTTCTTTGATGGATAAATTGATCAATTATTAGGGTATTTGCGAATTAAAGGAGCATTAATTTGATAATAAAGGGGCACTCGAAGATCATTCATGTGGACCAATTAAAGGGGCATTCGTAATTTACCAAAAAGATAGGCATTCTGGCCAATTAAAGGCTATAGACCTGTTCCTCTGATCAGCTGCATAGGTGACCATGTAACTGTGTTATGGAATTAGTTGTGTTGAGAGTGGTGTCCAATACAGTTCCCACTTAGCTTCCAGTGCCTTCTATGGAGGCAAATGGCTTTGAACTATATTAATAAAAGTCAAATGTGATGTCTTCTTTGAGTAATGGATTAAAGGGGCATTCTTTGATTACCAATAAAAGGCCATTGCCCTAATTAAAGAGACATTCCTTATTTTCCAATTAAGCGGCCTCTGAGATCAATCATTAACCAGATTAAGGGCATTCCTTTACTACCAATTAAAGAAGCATTCTTGATTGACTAGTTAAAGGCTATATAGACCTATTCCTATGATCAGTGTCTAGGCGACCATTTAACTGGGTTGAGGGTGGTGTCAAACATTCCACTTAGCTTCGAGTGTGCCTTCTATGAAGGTAGACTGGCATATGGACTTATAATCTAATAAATTATTATGCACGTATGGTGCAATACCACAGTGCGATTCGCGCGTACCGGCCAACAATGCACAATACGCAAATATATTGGGCATTCGGTCATGCGACTCGTTTCAGAAATACTTCTGTTTTTTTAAGTTTGAAGCCATTTTAAAATATTTTGTTCAAGTCAGCTTCTTCTTTCATAAAATATTGGGATGGCTTTTTTCGGTGATAACAGAAAAATAGAGCCCTCGTTTCTGTGATCAACCTTCAGCCATACAATATTATAGAAATTATGTGTTGTCTTATGATGAGGGGATTAAAGGGGCATTTTGATTTCCTAATTGGCGTCAAATTTAGGTCAATGTGAAAAAGGCCAACTATCAGAACTAACTAAGTCATCTTTTTGGATCACAAAATGTAACTGCAATTAATGAACTGCTGATTGTTCCCATACCAACACTCCATCATCACCAAACGGATTTCAAATCCACAATAATAACATTAGGATCATTTCCACTTGTAAGGTGAATTGCGTTACCAATTTGTTTAAGGTGTACCATTTTAAAGCTTAAAAATGATCTACATAAAGAAAGACAAAATTAAAAAATCGTTCACTGCAAAAGTGCCCCAGACACTATGTTAGGGGATGGATTTATATCAACAATCACACACATACCTTGACTGTAGAGAAGTGTAGAATCACAAAAGGCTTGATAGTAACAGTGACTATTCACAGCTGTCAACCCAGAACTAGCAGGAGTTTGTCCACTGCAATCAGCCAATCACCATTGGCGTAGCTGCTTTCTTTTTTTCTTGTCTTCTGTGTCCGCCTGCTTGTCCCCCTTGTCGTGACTTGAAAGAGTCCAGAGCTCATTGAAAGTTAAGAATGCATCATGCGTAAAGTTATAAAAGTTCAAAAAGGTTCAAACACCGCTCGCGAAATGACGAGCTTAAAGTTCACGTAAACACGGAAAATAGCAAATATAGGCTAAAACACTAAACTCTTGAAAACATCTAATTCTAATGACAATGATCAAATATGACGCTAAAGTAGCACACATTTGTAACCGATGAACGCGTATGTACAGAAGAACTTATATACAAAGCATACAGTGATGAGTACAGTAAGCCATCAAAAGTCTTCAAGACGTTGATGGGGGCTTGATTGATGGACGTGCCGAACGTCTTGGAGCGCTGGGCGTAGACGTAGTAATCGCTTGATGAAAAACCAATATTGTCAGTGCTAGCTGAAGCTGGATCTCAGCAGCTTTACTGCCTGCTGGAGAGTGAATCCTCGGATGCGGCTGGGTGTACTATGTACCGGAGGAACGTTTAGGGTTTCCTGTTCTGAAGTGGGCGGTGAGGCTGGTGTGGTCAATTCCAACGGAATCTGTGGAGGTCCTGGTGGTTGGTGCTCATTTATGGTTGGTTCGTCCTCGTCTTCCATATGTGAAGCATGTCGACTCGGGTAGGGAAGAAGGAGGTTCAGGGTATGAAGGCACTTTGAAAACACTCAGCCGCCTTAATGCGTGTAAGAAGCATTTCTCAACTGGGAGCCAATGAATTCTGAAATTGCCACCACAGGGCCATCGACAGTGTAACCATAAACGATTCTGGCATGGGATTTATAACGGTCCGTATGAAGGTAACCAAGATCACCCGCCTCAATTGTGTGGGACACAGTGGGCTTATGGAGGGTAGCCTTCGGCCTTTTCACGTGTTGGTGGTTATACCTGACGGCGAATGGAACTGGGGGGGCGATGGAATGAGCTGTTGGTCATCTGGACGGGAATTGTGCACATTGTTGAAACTGATCACGTTGGTAGAACATCTCTCGGCAGAGAGGCCACGCTCCTGACACGGGCATTTAGGTTGGCGGACTGGACAGAAGGAGGGTTGAGGCGCTTATATGAACCCCTGGATGGATCTTAGCGAACCAATCTCTTCAAGTTCACGAACAGCTTATCGGCGACTGGATTTTGTTGATATTCTTGATACGGCCAACTTCAATGCTTTAAGTGATGCTGCTTCAAAAGGCTATAATATGAGAGACGGACAAACCCGGGCTGCATCGGTCCTGATAAGAGCTGGAGGACCATCCAGAGGGCGCAATTCAACGCAAAGGCGAATCAAAAGCATCACGGAAACGTTCATGTCGTTCATTTCTATGATACACGAGGTGGTGAAGGATGTGGATGTCTCGCGGAGAACAAGAAGTTATACTGTCTACTGCGTCGTAGTAGTACATCAGCGGCAAAGGAAACACCAACGGTTAGGAGGGTCAAGGTGACTGTAAAGAAGGGGTTGGGGGGTACATTGCTGAGGGATGCACACTGATGGCAGGCAGATGGCACTTGATCAATTGCTTATCTAGATTCAAGGGCGTAGAAGTGCGGGTAACCAAGGCGGAAGTTGGTGACGTGTGGATGATGGAAGCTGGATATGAAGGGCGGGTAATAATCCGCTGATTATCTGGCGTGGAACGATGATGCAGTCAAATGACGATGTTAGCGGTTGCTCACGACGGGTAACTAATGACCATCCCCTAACAACAGATGCAAATTGAGTATGTTTACATCCCTGACCTTGGTAGCCTTTCTTGGATGGGACGTGTTCCCTGAGTCAAGTGGCATGGCCACGAGAAGTCCGGGCAATTCCTTGCTGGTTATCCAACCAAGCAGCCTTACTTGTGAACGGGAGGCGGACATGGCCTGACAGGACGTCTTGGGTGGTTATGCGCAGCACTGTGGCTCTTCATCCGTTGAATAAAGGTGCAGATTTGACATGTGGGCTCAAGACAGTCCGGGGCGTTCCGACTTGCAAAGGTCAGAGGTTACGTAGCAGAACCGGCAAGATGGCGGACAGAGGCATGGAAAACGAGTAACTGTAGATAGGAAGGTGGCAAACTCGTGGACTTGCAGAAAACTCACCACGACAGAGCTTTTCATAGGCTTGAAACATGGTTTTTACTATCAGGTAAGGATGGCATGCTTTGTGATGCGACTGGATGATATATGAACCAAAGTGTTTGGTAGATGCAGCAATGGAGGAGAGCTTCAATTCACCAGGTCGCCATGGGGTGGCGGACTCGGAGTTTAGCACGAAAAGAACCGCGAGAAGAGGTTTATTGAGTGGGGTCACATAAAGGGTTGTTTTTTTTTTACACCATGCGTATATTGACAGATCCATCAGTTACATTCCATATTTGGTCGTCAGGGCGAGGTAGGGTGATGGGGCGGCATGATAAAGAGCTTTCTGGGCCGTGCTGAGGCAGAGTGGAAGGGTCCTCCGTCCACTGTATCTTAATTCTTGGATTGGAATACAGCTGTTGCGCTATAAAGGGAGGTGAGATACTGAGCACAGTTCGGTATTATCGTGCCAGGGCCTGGATGCAACGATAAATGAACGAAGGCACGGACATTGTGAGGAGGGCACATGTACTGAGGGTTGCAACTTTGTGGCAGCTGGCTCTGAGGGTACCGCTGGACCAGGTCCATCCCAGGATCGTTGTGCTCCTGGGACAAACGTCGTGCTTTGCTGAAAGGCGAAGATTGCATGCAGCGAGAGCTTGGAGTACTGATCGCCCATTCTTGAGTAGTTCTTCAACAGGTCTCCTCCACAATAAAGGTCCTCGGCACGCTTGGCGACACGCCCTTCTCAAGAAGATCACCTAGTATGTGGCACATTAACTCTTCAAGGGCAGTCTCTGACCCAGGCATTCCCATGGATGACGAGTGTAGCCCTGATGCCACGAAACGGTGGGCTACACCGCAATACTTAATCGAGCTGCTGAGATAGAGGGATATGGTCAAATGCACTGGTGAGATCCGTAAGCCTATGAGCACTTCCTTTCCTATTTTTCATAGCGTTGAATCTACATCTGGCATGAGTGAAGGCTGGGGTTTGCTGTGCGTTCCAAACTTCGCAAAGGCGGTAACAAGTCTGAAGTCACCACGGTGCTTCGTAATCAAAAAGAGGGATGAGGTACTCCCGTTGATCCCAAAATCTTCTGAGTTGCAAACACTCCTTTCTTTCCAGCTCATCGAACTACTTGCAGCATTTGGAGCTTGTCATGGGCTAATGGGTAGTAGGCCTTTGCGGTTGTGGAGGTTGTACCGGACCAAATTAACAACCGGCCTTGAAGTTGCCAGTTGATCCATTGTAAGCCTGCGAAACGATGGTTGTTGAAGACTCCATATACTCTTCTTGAAGGTTGTTACCCCTGCGGGTCGGGGTTTAGAATTGGCTCGGATGTGTTCCCCTGCATGTCGTAAAAGGGCGGGGAATAAATGGGGCCCTGCGGTTCGGGTTAGAATTGGACCGATGTGTTCCCCGGCATGTCGTCAAAAAGGCGACTTTTTTTTAAAAAGGGGCAACTCGTCTGTTATTTGAACAGACGGGTTGTATTAAATTTAGGCTTTATATTATTAAAATGTGTAATGGAATTTTGACTGTGTAATGGTATTATTAAGATGTTCTGTGGTATTACTCGTTTAAGGACCTGAGCTTAAAATCAATTATCATGAAAAACAAACAAATTTATCAATTAATTGTACATATGAAGACCACCTATTATTTTGTAATAGTAAAAGAGCATGTATTAGGGTTATAATGTACTAATGTTGATGAATTAAAATCTATCAGTTTGGGCATAATGCCCAAGTGTATTGGAGCCATTTAGAAAAATGTACTGTATGAAGACAATCTATTTGGTCTGTAAAGGGGATCTTCATGTTTGCTATATTCTGATGTGATTGTCGATATCTTGTATTTGAAGTTGAAGGTTTTGCTTGGTACAGGATGAGTGATGACCTTGGTCATCAGTCTATGAGTGTATAGTTATAAATTGATCAGTATATTTTTGAACTTGTTTTATTATACATTTCTAAGTGTCTGCCATGAGGTGGTTTATCTTGGTTTTATAACTGGATAGGTGAGGCTCTGGTTCATGACTGTATGATGTGTGATACTTGTAATTGTTAAATTGTGATTTGAATTGAAATGAAAGTTTAATATGGCGGGGTTTTTATATTTAATTTAAATGACAAATTGTAATGACACGATATAACACAATTGTGTTGAGTGCGTTAAAACTTTAATACCACTCACTCACTCTTGAAGGTTGTGAAATCTTATATGCTCTGCAGGTTTAGGATCTTATATGGATCGGACAGGACAAGGATGAAGAAAATGGTGGTCTGGGGTACTGCTGGTGATAGTAGATTGCAGTGATTACTGTTGCTTTGTTCGTACAGTACCAGCTTCCCCGTTTCCGGACATGTAAACGGAGAAGTATTGACAAAATGATTTTTGGCGTTTCAAAGTTAGAGGGTCGTTGGTGAGATTAGGGATACGTATTTTCCCCAGGGCACCAAACGCCCAACTTTGTTTTTTGCAGATGCGGACTAGGCCACATTGGGTAGAGTCACAAGATGTGGTGATATGGGTGTCAATACCGTGGTTCCAAGGCAAATTGATCGTCATTACATGGATATTCTTGTGGGAGTTCGACCTCAATGAAGTCTCCTGGCCAGAGGGTGGTGGTCTTTGCCGGAGCACGTAATATGTGAGCACGACGTATATTGTTGGACAGTTTGGATGAAGTAGGCTGGGATCCATAACATATGTGGTGCCATCACCGCGTATTATCTGTCGCTAGCAGGTCTTATTGTGACACGTTTACTTTCCTGAATGGATTGACGGATAACACATCAACTCCATGATTCTGATCACCAAGCCTTCGAATGTGAAATCACGTCTATCACGGGTAAAGTCACTGGGTTCTCCTACGGACAGATAGGGGGAGGATCCATCAGCCTTGTGAGCAGATTGCGATGTAGGACGAGTATGCGCGTTGATGGATCTCGCCTTTCGAATGAGGTTGCCTTTCTGCCCCACTAGCAATGGTTATCCTTATGTGTGGTGGACTGTGAAAAGGACGTGAGAAATGGTGGACTGGCGTACTGAACCAACGGTTGCAGAACTAGGCTGGGATAGGCTACGTCACCCTGGTAAAATAGGCATATGTACTGGTGTACGGATGAGTTTCGCTTTTTTCATCAGTATCGTCGTCAAAGATGTTAGCAACCTGCCGAGCACGAAGGATGAACTTTCTGTCTTTCTGTGAGGTAGGGACATTCGCCCAAGAACTGTTGGGATTAATGCCTACCAACCTGCTGCTATGGGGCACGAATTAGAAGAGCGTGGTGGTTGCGAAGCACTCCTACTTGGTCGACCACTGACTGGAAGGGCTTCTGTATGACTGTGACCGAGGAAATATGGTTAGATGGAGCGGGACTATCTGAGACTGTAATTCACGAGAAAGTGTCGAGGGCCTGGGAGATTTCTGGTTTGAGATAAGCTAGAGTACGCGGAGCGAAGCTCAGTCCCATATCGTGGTTTACAGTTTGGGGAGTTACCGTGGAATCAATCGGAGCCATGTTGTTAGAACTATGACGTTCTCCCGTGTTGGGGTAGCTCTTCATTCATCATCGACACGCACTCCATGGTGATGAAATTACACATCTTTGGCATGTAAGTTGTCCTCTACAAACGCAAGGAGCCTCTGGTATAATCCTCTGGGCGTTATATGGTTCAGATGGATTGGCTGAAATCATGAAATGACACCTGTACTCTGAAATCCATAATGGAGGTGAATGAGCTGCCAAATATCCCCCTCCCACAGCGGGATTTGAATTGTTTGACCAGAGTGTTACGGGCGATAACCGCGGCAGTAGTAGCAATTTGCCCAGCATAAAGTCCAGAGTAGCACACTGTTGTTGTGCGGTTGCGACTGGCTTCTGGTACGTTAGGCCGTCATCCGTCAGGTTACGAAGGGGAGATGTCTGTGTTTTCTTTCCACGTTTGACCGTCAAACAAGAGTAAGGAGGAGAAGTTTGCGTCTAATGATAAAGGGTATATAAGTTTGGTTCCAAATTCTCAAAAGAATTGACAGTTTCAGTTTGTGAGACTCCACTGCTCGGAGCACGGTTGGAAGCCATGATTCTTGATAAATGATGAAACAATGTAAGAGCTCTTAACAAGGACAAGGGTTATGACAGCTCTATATGATAGCTGATGGATTGTCCTCACAAGGTTTGGAAGTGACATACAAGGCCTTATTATATTTGGTACACAATGTGATTAAGGTTATTAATATTATTCAGCTTAAAAAGTCAGGTAGATGCACAAAATTTGTGGAAGTTGAGGCTGCCAAAGTAGACTAGAGATGAGGTAGGTCTTAATACCTGTGCTGCCACCACGCCACTTAGGTTAGGGGAGGGAATTTATGTCATCAACAATCAAACACATACCTGACTGTAGAGACGCTGTAATCACAACATGCTGGTAGTAACAGTGCTATCACAGCTGTCACCCAGCATACATTAGCAGGAGCTTGCCACTGCACTCAGCCAATCACAATTGGCGCCCCTTTTGCTGTGACCATCACATATACATTTTTCAATAACAGACCAGCTATACTAGCTACAGCTAGTCTTGTTTATTTATGGACTTACACAACAAACACCCTAACCTTAAGGACAAAAAAATAATTTGTTACATGTAGAACTTCGAAGGGGGTACATATGATATTCTTGCCCAAGAGGAAGTCTCTATTTATCTTTGAGACACAAACACTGTAGGTTTTATACAAATGACGTTCCTCAATAGGTATATCTAGTGAAGCCTCCGCATTGTAGGCTTTTATACAAACGGTGTTCCATATACAGAGGTCCAAAAAATAAGTTCCCCCTAAAATTCACACAAAAGTTGTTGCTTTTCACTTTTGGTATCAACACATACCCCCTTCCAAAAATGACGTTTTTAAAACAAAACGGCACTCTGCAGTAATCAATGGTATAATGTCAAGAAATTAGCAATTTACAGCGATTTTATTTCCTTTCTTTTTATTCATTGCAATCTGAAGTAAACAAGCTTTAACATTAAAGGCTGACTCAGAGATTTCCTGAGGAGGGCGCCCTCAATTTCCAAAAAAAAAATCGTGTTTTTTGCATGGACATAATGCTTGTCCATATACTAATCACTGTGTGAAATTGCTAAGCTTATATCGAATTCCTTCATATAGAAAATCACAACTTTGTTATAAAATAACGGATCCGGAATTTTTGTTATACACAGTATCCTATGGGACGTAATACTACACGTAAATATTTACTGCATCAAAACGAAAAATCCGATTCATCTCAAATTTCGGAATTGTGCATTTTAGGTTACTATCTTTAGTTCTAGTTGACTATTTTTCATTATTTCACAAAAAAAAAAAAAAAAAAAAAAAAAATTACATTCTCAACTTTATGAAAGTAAAACATATGTTTTCAACACAAAACTCAATAACAATATCAATATATTCATTCTGTCATTAAAGTTTGGGTTAAAATTACTCTTTGTGTGCCGTCACAAAATGATGATGAATGATTAGCTCTAATCCAATGCTGTCTAATTTGGACAATACGACGAGTTTGTTTATCATACATTCCTAATTCGATCTTTTGAGTGTGTTAAAATGCGTGTTTTAGCTGTTATTACCAATGGAAACATTCATGTTTTAATATTTGTTGCAGCACTTGTCTTTTAAAAAAGCGGAAAATTGTGGTTAGACTTAGAGATTCATATTGGTGGTCGGATTAGGTTGTTCTGGGCGCAAAACGTACAGTGCCGTATTTGTAGTTAATAGCGACTCAATTTGGTTAAATGGGTCCTGCAGGTTACTTGATTTCTGGGGTCATATCTTAAAAACTATTGACTCTACCTTTATGAACTTTTCAGGGGTATTAGCTAACAGTCCCATCTTACATAACAACAAAGAATAAGTAGTCGCATGCTTTTGTTCAAAACTTATGGCGCCTGCCACCAAGTGTTGCGTTTTTTTTGGGACACACGGTACACAGTATCCTATGGGACGTAATACTACACGTAAATATTTACAGCATCAAAACGAAAAATCCGATTCATCTCAAATTTCGGAATTGTGCATTTTAGGTTACTATCTTTAGTTCTAGTTGACTATTTTTCATTATTTCACAAAAAATAATATTTCGAAATCTCTGAGTCAGACTTTAACCGCATAGGAAAATAAACAAGACAAATACGCAGAGTCAATAGTCAAAGTTTCCTCCATCTGCACTGATTACAGCGTTTACACATACCAGATTGCTGATGTTCTCTTGAGGAATGCGGTTCCGTGCTCCCTGGAATTGAGCCAGTGCAGTGTTCTCCTTTAGGTGTCGATCTGCTTCACATTTCACCTGGTCCCACAGGTTCTCTATCAGGTGACTTGTCAATGCAACTCCGCATACTGCCAGATTCCTTGAACTTGGAGCAAGATACTATTGTTGACACCATCGATTGGCCAGCCAAGTCATCTAATGTGAAGCAGATCGATACTGTCTCAAGTTGGATAGAATTATATGGAACCACATCTCTCCACAGAACATCAACAATCTGGTAAACAATATGCATAAACGCTGCAATGCATGATGTCATCAGTGCAGAGGCATTTCAAACACATCTTTCTTTCATGAAAAAGTGCAATATGCAAAGACAAATTACTTTACTTGATGCTGATGAATGTAAAATGTAAAGCTTGCATCTCATTGTTTGTTTATTTGTTTGCCTATGCGTCAATGTTTTAAGCTTATACTTCAGACTGCAATGAATACGATGATATTCGTCGGCCTGTCTTGTAATTAATTGTAAACTTGTTTGTTTGTCATGAAGTAGTTTTTTAATGTAGTTTATCATGGCGATAGTCATGCATGAAGTGTGCGGTTTTAAATTGGTTGATGTCGATGTCGGTTATTTTGAGTGCATTGAAGGAATAAAATTACGATATCGTGTGAGTCTTGTAAGAGGAGGTTTTGATCGTACAGATAGCTCATTTCTGTTTCATTTGAGTTGACTGGAAATTTGAAGCCTATATAGCATTGCAGTAGATGGAGGTACATGCGTTTTAGTGTGTGGGATAGGAGGTGGTGTTTTCCTGTGTGCACGTGATGACGGGGTTAATTGTTGGTTTCGAGTCAGTTTGTCATAAATGACATGTCAATGCCAAGGAACTTAGTAGTGTGTATTTGTACGATAGCTTGGTCATCAATGGTGACTTTGGTGAGTGAATAACATGTAATTAGTTTTTGAAGTAAGCAGAGAACCAGTTAGTAATTTTGGTGAGTTCATGATTCATGTAAGTTTTAGGCAGGCGGTGGCGGCCAAGCTTCATTCATAGCGCAAAACTGCCGCACGAGTCATTGGACGAGCCTGAACAGTGACCGGAATTTGAAGTCACTGTGCGCGTTTATAAATAGATCAGTGAGTGGCGAGTGGGAATTCCCGTAAGGACCGTTAAAATTGCCTTGCTTTAGACGGTGGTGCATAATTGTGCTGCAAAACTACCATCAAATCGTTTTTAAAGACCGCACATGAGAGGATTGCTACATGCAGGTCAACGAATCATTCCACGTTGGTGCTATGCCTGGGGTAACTGGTACCAGGGCCTGGTACATGTCATGGTCCGCAGCTATAATTAACGGTGACCCTGCGATTGGACACGGGTCAGCGAGCTCGTTCAAATGGATCCCGTTGATACCGTTATCATACCAAAAAAATACTTAGACTGGAGTGATCTTCAACTCAACGGATTTTGAGTGGAAAAATATTGAGATCAAACATATTTTCGACTTTAGAATATTTCACCGTTGTAGTGATTAACGTGCTAAACCGATGGTACGGCAAAAAACGACGGCTATACTTGGGCCGGCCCCCCTGGTTTTAGGTTAGAGCTGAGAGGAAGATGTCATTGTCGTCGGCAAATAGAGTTAGAGTGTGATAGCTATACAGGGTGTGATAGCTATACAGGGTGTATTAAAAAAGTTGTGCATGGAATGCTGCTAACCCTAAACTCGACATGTTCATTCAACCGTAACTTTTCTGACATAACCATAATACCCCTTCTTTAAACTACATATTCTGAAAAAATTAAAGAAATCGCTTGAAAAATGAAGCAGGTATGAAAACGTTTGTACACCTTCCATTTTTTTCCATTCTAATGGAGTTTACAGTATTTTGTGTAAGTGAATAGATACTTCACTCATATGGTCAATGATATTCTACCTAAAAGAAGTTTATTGTGGCACTGGCATGTTATAAGAGAATACACTTCTCGTGCTAGCGTCTTTTGTTGTTATCTATTGTTTTTCCCGTGCGTTATCTACTACGAATCGGGTGCGAGGAGGCTACTGGGGTGTTATTTTTAATAACAG
This sequence comes from Ophioderma brevispina, assembly GCA_023653785.1. Taxonomy (NCBI): domain Eukaryota; kingdom Metazoa; phylum Echinodermata; class Ophiuroidea; order Amphilepidida; family Ophiodermatidae; genus Ophioderma; species Ophioderma brevispina. The sequence goes on from JAMKCH010001653.1 coordinate 18,598, forward strand.
CTCTAGAGCTTGTTATTTTTAGTAACATGCAGACTCGGAAGCTGGGGTCACAACTGAACGCGCGGGTCACGGTAATGGTTCTAGAAATACAATGTCCTGACAATTAGATACAGCGGCGCGATCTGTATATATACTGATGGCAAACTTAAGATACAAATTCTATGGTGTCAAACTATGCAACGTATGTATGTAGAAATATAGAGCGGCATGCTACCTGTGACTTTAAAAACTGATTGCTCTTTACATCAAACATTTTCGCATAAATAGACATGACACAATTTATTATTCTTACAACAGCGAATATAATATATAATTCAGATATTTGATTTTCGTACTGTCATTTTAAAATTTGCTGCAGAACTGAAATTCCTTTAGAGTAATTGCAAGAACATAAAAATAAAAACAAACAACCAAAACCTACCCCATGAACATTTTAAGATGATCCGACCAAACACTGGTTGAATATTGATGGTACCCCCCCCACACACACACACACACACAAAAGGTACTAAGTCAGCTTTAACCTCTTGAGATGAAAATTGAAGAAGATCCCCATCCTACGCCGTCATTTCCATTTGAAATCAAATGCTGCTTCCACAAATGTTGACATCACCCAATACACATAAAGATACGTACATAATTTAGAAATATACTATAACAGCGTTCAAGATTTGTTAATTTTGTTTTCGCCATATCTTCAACCCTATTCAATTGCACTCAAATGCCTAAAATACATGCACTACATCTAGGGCGCAAAGCACTGATAACTCCATGTAATTTCTGCACGAAATAATCAATATAGACATGTTTAGCGATGAATAGGGTTAATAGTTTTTATTCTGTATAGGCTTCGTTGATTTCTTTCATTCAAATCCTACTCCAATGATAAACCAAAACACTGATCAATCAACCGATTAGCAAGTAACTCGAAGGTTAATGACCAGATCAATCAATACAATCCATTTGGAGATTGGTTAACGCTCGTCAATAGACGGTGACAAGGACAAAGTGTTTTTAAATATGTTAAATTTCAATTGCGACAAATTATTTCGTTGTCAATCCAAATTTAGCATGTTTTAACCCCCACAAAATCATGAAAAATGTTTTAAAATGTTATTTGTATATCATACTCTAAGTGTATAATATATAATCAATTCGCTATGATGGCGTTCGTGAAAATAACAGGCTTTCGCGCTTGACTTGGTTAACTTGGCTAGGCCGCTCGAGCCAAGTTAACTAAGTCAAGCGCTCAAAGCATGTTATTTTAACGAACGCCATCTAGCTCATTGATTATCTATATCATAACAAAACATTCTTTTCAAAACAATACTAAGACTAAGCCCGTAACTTTTTTCAACAATTGTTTGCATCAAATATTGCACAACATGCACAAAAATATGTGGATCAGAGAAACGTTCATGGATCAACTTTTACAAAGATTTAAAACAGAGTTTTGGATGAGAGCTCTTTGCACAAAATCAACTTGATCAGATGAAACTTTTATTGATCAATGGCATGTTTTAAAACAAGTTTGAAACAGATAAAGTATTTTGGATAAGAGTTTTTGCATAACAATATTGCACAAATAACACTGTTCTAAGGAAACTTTGATATTGCTCTATTGCCCAGTCCGTGCAAAGTATTTCAGTTGAATTTAAAAAAAACGGCTTATTGAGCTTGGCAAAGAAATATTACAATTTTGTCTGTTGTCTTAGTTCTTCAATAAAGTCTTCCTTCAACATTGATTTCTACCTTTGAATTTGAAGAATTGTCTTCAAAGTTTATTCCAGGTTATGACAATGGACTTGAGCTACGTGAAATTAAAAATAGTTAAATTAGAGAGAATAAACTTATTGAAAAGATATCACGGTTTCACTATCTGGGCCAGGTGATAATTGACTTTTTGAATGCTTACAATATTTGAAATTAATAATCTGACACAATTAATTTACTTCATACACTGATTATCATTGAATTCAGTGAATCTGATTATCTGCAATTTACTCTTGTGAAGCAAAGGTCAGGAAGATTTGTCACAATATTCAGAATATATGATGGAACTGAAAACCCAGCTTAACTGTGTAAATCCCATTGGAATGGGGTAAAAATGGATCATCCTAGAAAATCCATCATATCTGCTCCATTTCTTCACTAAATTCCTTCATTTTTTTCAGCATAGAAAGTAAAAATTATGCCAATTAGGACAACAACAACTTTGTGATATCGTTCATGTATATGATGAAGAGCAGCGGTCTCAGTATTCTGGTATTGAGCCTAGAGAAACTCCAACTGTAATTTCTGCAGTTCGTGATTGTGTGGAATAAGTCACTATGAGCCAAAACACCCTCATTCTTCAGGACACAGTTCAGTACCTTCCATTCACCAGTGTATTTAGAAAATACACCCCCTGGTTTTTTGGTATGATATATGATACCCAGAACACACAAGGTCAATTCATAATTGTGTACAACTGAACCATGTCCTTGGTAGATGAGGATGCCAAAGCTCATAGTGAGTGTACACAGATTACGTGCGGCCCACTCCAAGGGAACACCACGAACAAAGTAGTAATGAAGCTTGCACAAAGTATGTTATGGTCTGTACATTGTATTGAATGCTCTAGAAAGGTCCAAAAAATCCCATGGTTTGAATTTTGTTTTTAATTGCATAGTTAAGGTTTGTTTACTCAAAATGGCCTTGGAAATGATGACGCAAATCGCAAACTCATTAATTAATTTTAAAGTCTTTATTTAACCTATCATTTCCTTTAAATGATTTTCCTGCTTTTAGACAAGACTAGTAGTAGGGTCATAAATTAGAATCCTATTCTCGAAGTTTGGGGAAGAAGGTTTGAAGATCCTTTTCTATAGTTTGAAGGGTGCTGAATCAGAATTTTGGGGGCCAACCTCTGGGAAATGTAGGGAACATTGGAAAAAAATTGAATACATTTGCACAGGGGTAAATTTGAAATCAAGTCAAATTGTGTTTAAATGTACACCGATGTATTTTTCTTATTGTAAGGATTAAAAAGGTATAGTTTGTCTGGGTGCAGACATTTAGTTACATGGTTACAGCCCTGATAAGGTTCAAGGTCATTCTGAGGTAAAAAAATATCTGATGCTCAGATTTTGTTGAAAATGGGGTGTTAAATTATTGCTCTACTTATACTGAAACAGAAATTACATTTTAACTCTTTGGGTGACAGCTCTGTATACTGAGGTCAAGTTTTGGTGACCCTATAGGCCTAGACCATGCATGTACACCCATGTTACATTTTGCCCACTAATTATGCAAGAAAGAAAGTCTGAAAAATTGGCAGGCAAAAGTCCCTATAATTTGGATGGGAACATTTGCTTTTTGTTGTTGTAACCTTTGTTTCGAATTAAATAATACCAACATTCTTATTAAGCATAGTAAGCTAATGGTACCAGCTGCATATTGTGACCAATTTAGATCAGCAAAGGTTCTGCAAGTAATTTATGATCAGATTTTACGTGGTCTGTCACTAGAAACTACTGTAATATTTTGCAAGCCAGAAAAAAACGGAGGGCGTCTTGAATATCAACATGTGACATCATAGGTCACACAATCTATACCAAACATTGTAAAAAAAAGCAAAACGAACAATTTGACGCCATGCAGTTTCAACAAAATCGGAGCATTTGGAAAGTTTTTATCTCAGGATGACCTTCAACAGTCTTTCAACCTTAATACCGATGTATTGAGAACATTCACAATTTGACCTGATTTCAAAATTTAGAGGTTGGACCAAAAATTCTGATTCAGCATCCTTCAAACCATAGAAAAACGTCTTCAAAACTTCTTTCCAAAACTTCGAGAATATAGACGGTATCTGTGCATCTGCGCTGTGTTTCGTAACCACATCCAGGGGGAAGACAAAACCCATGCAGCTAGTGTAAAATTAATGAAAATTACGAAAATCCAATAACCGTCTTGTTTTCCTAATAAAACTTATCCCTTTTCTTGAAAATTAATAGAATGTCACCTCATAGTGTGGTATGGTATGTAAATGTCAATGGCTCGCTATTCACACTGCACATTGTCTAATTTTTGTGCGATATTCAGATGGAAATCTAAGTTAATGGTGTGGTGCCTTCGATCAATGATATCGTAGGAATTTATTTAAAGGTAGGTAACCCAATCAGGACACTGTACCGATGACATCAAGTACAGGATTGGAAAGGCACAAAATATGGACAGCCAATATCGCTTGTTTCACAAAAGTTGAACTGTACAAAGTCCTCATACTCTCTATGCTCTTGTACGGGTGAGAAACCGGGACTCTAAGAAGGACAGATGAGAAATATGAATTTCTAGGATACCAAAAATCTCATTTTGAAAATGGGGGACGATCGATCGAGTTATGTTTTGAAATGATGTGTCTCAGAAAAATCCGTCACCCGATTAGATAAGATCAAGAACACCAAAATTCATGATGAAACCCTTGGACTGGAAGACACAATACTAGATGCCCCCCACATCGTACCCAAATCTATTTTGGGAGCAATCATCCAAGGTAAAGGGGAAGACCATCCAAGAAATGGTTAGATTGTGTGAAGGCAGACTGTGCATCCAGAAACAACATAAAATCCGTAGAAGATGCTTACAGAACATCACGAGATGGGAAGATCTGGCTGAAGGTCATGAAGCAGAAGCCATCACACATCTCCCAGATGGTGTGGAAGGCTTAGGTCAAGGTAGGTCAACGCGACCCAATCTTGGTCCAATATTTCATGTTTTCTCTCGCAAGCATATGAACGAAATCATCTGATTACAATTTTTGTGTAAAATCGGTCCAGCCGTTTGGATAGTAGCATAAACGTGTACCAAATTGGCCCGTGGGACAGCTAGTGCGGTCTAGCCACTTGGGGACGTTTTGTTCATAACATCAAAAGGAAACATTTCCTGGAGTAATGAGAAAAATATGAATTTTCTTCGGATACTTTTAAGACTTATCCTTCTCAATCGTACATATTACATAATGTATGTCGTAATGATTTCTGTTTTCGTAGTTAGTTGCATCATAATCTATCAATCAGATATCTCTAAAGGATATCTCTAAAGGACCTATATATCTAAAGGATAGTGGATATTTCTAAAGGACCGGAGAACAGCGAATCGCTTAACCATCTTTCAGAAGGCAATGGAGGGACTCCTACCCCTGCCGGTCGACGACCTCCTTCTGCCGCTCCAACGTCCTTCAAGGCACCATCATTCCAACTCATATCAACTTATTACTGCCAACAAGGATTGTTACAAACATTCATTTTGGCCGCAAACAATATCGGACTGGAATAAACTACCCTACCACATCACTACCATTAATAAGCCAGAAGCAAGTTATTAACCACTTTAATCAGCAAGACTAAATCAGCATCATTGCGCACACCTCAACCTGTTCGTTTGGCTTCACCTGGAACGTTGAACAGTATAGCTACAGATAAATGGTGATAAATTAATTAACCCGTCACTTACGAAAACGAAAAGAGTTTATACTGTTATATGTGGTCAAATTCTCACCTGGGGACACATATGGTCCAGTGGATATAACGACCGACTTTTGACCCAAAGGTCCTGGGTTCGAGACCCGCTGAGGCCAATGTGCTGTGCACTTGGACAAGGCACTTTACCTCGCTAACGAGGCTTGCCTCTCTCCACCCAGGTGCAAAATGGGGAGCTGTTAGGAATATGGTGCATTGAGCGCCGCCCAAAGGTATGAGTATATCTTGGGCATTTGTATGGCAGCTGACATATTCTAGTGGCAGCGGAATAAATGTAAAGCGCTTTGGTACATGCATTGTGAAAGGCGCTATATAAATATCGACATTTTACAAAAAAAGTTTTCACATCGTCTCGGGCACATCAATAAGATATTGAAAAAGGCTATGTAATCCGAAAAACTCGACACGATCAAATCAGCACGAGCATTTGGCTATATTGGCAACTGCGAATGCCTTAGAACAGCAAGACTCTTGGAGTCACCCTTTCCTTCAGGTTTGATGTGTCATTGTTTTACAATTTCAATGAGAAATCCAGAGACTCCTCAGTTCTTTTGCTAACCCGTGAATTAATTACTCGCATGTATTCTTCTTCAACGTCAAGTTGTGTACAGTTTATATAAAACCTATATCAACTGTATGGAATATAATAACTTTACTCCTATTGCCATATTGTTCTCTACCTTGCAGGCAGCAATATAATTATCTGGCTTAAATTGTTTTGGCTTGTTTTATAACTCCCAGCAGTTTTGTCATTTTGTTTGCACCACAATGTATTGCTGAATCTTATAAAAGTAAGCACAGCCGAGACAATTCAAAGTAGCCGTTCTCCACGTGGATGTAACAATTAGTGAAAGTTTGAGTTTCCTTTCAGTTCAGGGCACGGTGGTGTGAAATACCCATGTTTTGGCTTCACTCAAATGTACTGTACTTCTTACTCTCACGTCAATTGGCAATAACTCGGAAACCGAATCACAAATGTATCGCAATCTGTAACCCAGCTTCCAGATCTCTCGAAAAATCATTTGTTTTGTCAATTCAGGTTGCGGTTGATATTTTGAAGTTCCATCACGACAGTTGACAAATCCCATATGCCATGGTCGATGTAATTTTTCGCCATTTTCGGACATCTTATGCTCCCCAAGAAATTGATTGCGTGACTCTGATAACTTCAGTAACACATCCGGGTTTCCAAATATGGTCCAATCAGAGTGCACGCCTGTGCGCTTTTGCGTATACATACGCAGTTCAACATTAAGAGCGCGATCATTTTTAGGTGCTTCCCTTTCCCTTGTAACAGCTTGTATCAACTCAGGAATCTGATAAAAATCAGCTTCGTCGGCAAGCAAGTCAAGTTCTTTAAAATCGTCCGGAAGAAATAAGTGAGAACTTCGTAGGAAATTAAGAACATATCGAAATAGAGGCCCGTCTCTATCGATGAAATAGTTGTCGTTTTTATCGAGCGTCGTTGGTAATCTGTTGCTGAACATGGAACCCAGCACGGAATCTGGGTATCTAGTTAGTGTCTCAAGTGACGTTGTGTATATGTGGCCACCTACATTTAGACTGATAACTTGAATATCATCCATTTTCTTCTTAGGACTATACTTTGTTCCAAAATACCAAGTCCAGTCTACAAGGTCCAGAAATGTTTCCTTTGCTGACAGCTAAACATAATATTGTTGTAAGTTGTAGAAGTTGCAGTAGTTGTAAATCACCCAAATATAAAGCGTGTTATCATTTAAGCTATGATTCTAACGTGCACTGAGCAGGCCATGCTATTAACATGGGTTGTTCCCATAGGATTGACATACTTCATTTTGGGTTGCTCTGCAGTTTGTCATAACAGTTGACGTTTGTCACAAAACAAAGGTGCTAGTCTGATTTGTAATAGTGCTTAAAAATTTTGTTTGCCAATCGTATGCATATGCACAGATTTAACGCTTTTCATAGCTTCTTGTAGCTTACAGAATGCTCATTAGATGTCTTAACTACAACGAACAGATTTACGAATAACAAAGAAAAATTATGGATTGGCCTAAAAATACAGGAATGGGTTATACAAAAAGATAAACAGAGCCTCAGAGACTTTAGTGAGGGTAAGTGAAAGTGGTCTCTATAAGTTAATTTTTATTTCAACGGACCAACAGATGTCATTTGAAGATTTTTTTTTGTGTGAACAATTAAATATGAAATGAATTTGGCTTTTTTTTTAATTTTCGCACCTGTCATCGTCACTCCTCAAAACACATGATAACTAAACATTTATCATTACACACTAAATGACTAATAAAGAATTATAAGTATATACTAATATGTTTATTGCTTTTTAAAATTTACTTAGTTTATTTTATCTAAGCAAATATATTTCATTATTTTGCTTAATTTACCGTTTTAAAGTTTCAAACTGTTTTAATACATACTTTTGAAAGTAAGATAATCAGTGATAATTGTTGCAGTCGAAAGTGTAGATTATTCTTTTTGTTTAATTTGCTGCTGTTGTTTTTGTTGGTTTGGTTTATTTTGTTTTTGTTTTCTGTGACGTCCTTATCGAGAACATTCCTAGATTTTTAACTCAGTCACGTCGAATCTTAGACGTCTAATGCCAAGCGGAATTTTGCAATTCGTGCTTAATTTTGGTTTCCGCAAAACGTCTCCGGTGTTACTTTAGCATGTGCCACACTATTACCTGAAAATGGCTTTGACAGCAAAACATTTTAAAGTTCACACACACACACACACCCCGAGCGGCATGCAAAGTTACACTGACAAGCTAACAAAGCGTCCATTTTATGAATTTGCATAAGTTCTAAATTTTAGGCTGGTTTTCCTTGATTGATAACGATATATTTCAGTGAATAACACTCCAATATGCCATCCTTGGTCTTTTAACCCCAAACAAAAGATGCAAAGGAAACTTCTTATTTCAATGTGGCCTAAGACACGATGTCTGTGTGGCACTTTTAAAAACGCATTATATTCCTGTTTTAAAATAACAATTTTTACATTTGGTAACCTGCCTTGATCACAATAAAATACTGGAACTCCGAGAGGCTACAATTTAAATTAAAAACATTTGCAAATAATTGTTAATGAAGACAGACGGTATAATTAAAGAGACATGGGATTTCCAGAAAGAGCGCTCCCAATTTTTTTGTCGAAACCGAGATTTTTTCATATTTAGAATGCTTACCATGAATAAGTCGGAAACGCCTTCTTTACATTATTTAGATGATTTAGTATTTTCAAAAGTGCGCTCTCTTTGGAGGCCTATTAAGGACAGCGGACAAGTTCAAAACGTAGTTTTTGAATTCCTTTTCTAAGTCTTGTTTGTCCAATAAACCTTCGAAACGTATAGGTGTCCTATAACATATCAAGTGCAAATTAAGAGAAATTTGTGTCCTCAAAAATCTCCTCGTAATCATACGATAGTATATTTCGTAGTCCCACATTATTATTTTTCCAATGTAATCAGGCGCGTAGCCAGCCCGGTGGTTCCGAGGGGGCAATTTCCCGGTAGGTGCAACAAATGTCCCGATCACGAGCAAAAATTTCCCGGTCGCAGGCAAAATAGTCCTAAAAAGGGCTGATTTAACATAAATATCCTTGTTTAATGTCCCGATTTCCCCTCAAAAACATTTTCAGAGGGGCACTCTGCCCCCCTTTCCCCCCACCTGGCTACGCCACTGAATGTAATCTCTTATTAGTTCGTCATATTGCTTTGATATACACGACTCATTTAGAAACATAACGTACCAGAATGTTGTGTTTATACATGTATAAACTGACTCGAAAATCAGAATGAGTGTGACACGCGCCGCCTTCATGGAATTTGCTGGAGTTATGGAATTTGCTGGAATAAGCGTGAACATCAATTGAAAATGTTCTCTGGGTCGGGTGCTCACACACACAATGCTGCCATATATAAGGGGTTCCAAAAAATAAGTTCCCTCCTAAAATTGGAGGACATTTTGTTGCATAACTTCATTTAGAACTGGATGTTTAGAAAATGTTAAAACGTTTTAAAGAGAGGAAACATTTGGCTATGCCACAAAAGTCGTTGCTTTTCAGAGAACACTTTTGGCATCAACAACAGTCCCTTTTTCCAAAAATGATGCTGTCAGAAAAAAGTGGCACTTTACCGTATTCAAAGGTCTAAATTGAAGAAATGATCAATTTACAATAACGATATTTCATTTCTTTTCTTTATATTCATTTCGGTCTGAAGTAGATAAGCTTTAAACATGAACGCATATGCAAACAAATAATCAAGAAAGAGACAAATATGCAGACAAACAAACAAATAATGAGATGAAATTTGTTTAAGCAACACCAGTCGAAATGTGAAGTAGATCGACACATAAAGGAGAACGCTACACTGGCTCAACGTGGTGGAATTATCCAGCGAGCATGGAACCACATTCATCAACAGAACATCAGCAAATTGGTAAACAGCATGTGTAAACACTATTGTAACAATGATGTCATCAGTGCAGATGGAGGAAACATTGAATATTGAGTTTTCACCCTGGAAGACAGAACAATTAACCTTATTTTGATTGAAAACGGCATTTCAAAACTTACCCGCAGCGCGCAGCTTCAGAAAAAAAGAGTATGCAAAGAAAAATGACTATTTGATACTGATGAATGTAAAGCTTACATCTCGTTGTTTGTTTCCTGCATATATGTCATGTTTATTTGTTTACATATGCGTCAATGTTTTAAGCTTATTACTTCACACCGCAATGAATATGGAAATGAAATTGGTGTTAGTAAATTGATAATTTCTTGACTTTAGACCTTTGAGTACGGTAAAGTGCCACTTTTTCTGGCGACATTATTTTTGGGGAAAAAAGAGTATATGTTGATGCAAAAGGCTTTTTTGAAAAGCAACGACTTTTGTGGCAGCCAAATGTTTCCTCTCATAACTTTTTAAAATTTTTAAATCATCAGTTCTAAGTGAAGTTATGCAACGAAATTTCCTTGGATTTTAGTGGGAACTTATTTTTTGGAACCCTGTATTTATGAGATTATTTTATAACTCAAATAACTCAATACACCTAACACATGATCTGCTTGAAAGGTAGTCCTTAGGTCACACTTGTTTGTTGTGGATTGTTCGCCTTTTCAAAATATGGATTTCATCACATTTTATCCCATTAATGTTACCTCAAAACGTTTTTAAATCAAATCAGACCGCCGCGGCGCGCCGTAGATGTAGGAGACCTTTCCCCTATCATACGTGATTTAAAAACAAAAAAGAAAAGGGGGGTTGTATTCAAAGGTGGATATGATGCGTGAACATGGACTTACAAAATGCACCCTAAACAAGTATTTCCAACGACTTAAAAACATACCCTAAACAAGTATTTTTGTCTATTTTTGCTACCCTAAACAGATTTTTTTGTCAGTAGCAATGCATTGTGTCGTTATAGCCTACCCTTTATAATCTTGCTTTGCTTTACTTCCGATTTACAGTATTTTTGATGATTTTGATCTTTGAGTATTACATACCCTAAACACGTACATCACAATTTCTGGGTTAAGAAAAAAAAAATTTCCCCATATTTTGCTGTTTTTGACACCCTAATCTATGTACGCGCGTACATCGCCTGTTGGAAAAAAATAAATAAAAAAGGACCCTTTTAACGCGTTTTCTTGTTCACGTATCATATCCACCTTTAAATACAAGTGCCCCCCCTTCCCAGGAAACAGGGTATTTTATCCAAACACGACATTTTCCAGAGCGTTTTCGATCAATTATTGAGATCACCAAGACTTCGTTGTTTTCTCGTGTACAAGAAAATATAGCCTCATTGCAGATTGGTGCAAGAATTGTGGGTTTCATGATAAATATCTCAAATTTGGCACAGAGTACGGGCATATCGAAAGGAAAACTTTTTGGCTATTACAGGGCATTGGAGATTTCTCATATTTCACGGTGGGAGGTTGTATGAAAGGTGAGGAAACTTCAAATAGCCAAAAACTCAAATTTCATGTTGTATAGGTGTAACATAACTAAAGTTGCTCCATTTTGGTAAGGCAAAATGATTAAAGTAAAGAATAATTTTGACGATGTCACACGTTCAGTTTCCGAGGTAAAGCATAAACAGGACACTAGCCATTTTGTGCATGCAAAATTGCTACTGTAATGACGTACACAGTACAGCCAGCAACGCAATGAGGTGATATTGCTCGGTACATCATTCTGGGGATACTCTTGTGTTATCATGGCAGCTTTGTAGGCTAGAGTAATACCTGTCTTTCTAGAGCACTTGTGGTCCAGGCCAGACCTGAAAAAAAAAAAAAAAAAAAAATTTGGATCAAATTTGAAATTTATTTTCTTGATTTGAAAGGATGATCAACAAGAATGGTTCTTTAACTAACTGCCTGTACATTTTTGTACAAAGTTTTTGTAAAGTCAACAGATACGAGTGGTTTTAGATCACTAGTGCAAATCTAATTAATATTCAAAATCCAAGTTGACTGTGCATACGGGGAACGTAAAATAGAGTCCTTTCTAGACCTCTGCGGCCTGCCTGAACACGACATTTTCCAGAGCGTTTTCGATCAATTATTGAGATCACCAAGACTTCGTTGTTTTCTCGTGTACAAGAAAATATAGCCTCATTGCAGATTGGTGCAAGAATTGTGGGTTTCATGATAAATATCTCAAATTTGGCACAGAGTACGGGCATATCGAAAGGAAAACTTTTTGGCTATTACAGGGCATTGGAGATTTCTCATATTTCACGGTGGGAGGTTGTATGAAAGGTGAGGAAACTTCAAATAGCCAAAAACTCAAATTTCATGTTGTATAGGTGTAACATAACTAAAGTTGCTCCATTTTGGTAAGGCAAAATGATTAAAGTAAAGAATAATTTTGACGATGTCACACGTTCAGTTTCCGAGGTAAAGCATAAACAGGACACTAGCCATTTTGTGCATGCAAAATTGCTACTGTAATGACGTACACAGTACAGCCAGCAACGCAATGAGGTGATATTGCTCGGTACATCATTCTGGGGATACTCTTGTGTTATCATGGCAGCTTTGTAGGCTAGAGTAATACCTGTCTTTCTAGAGCACTTGTGGTCCAGGCCAGACCTGCTCTTTAAATTGCCGTAGAACAGTGCGGTAAGATCAGGTTCTGTTTTTCTGGTAGGGCTAAATCTAGTTCCAGGATCTTCTGCCATGCACACTGAGAGAATCCTTATTATGCAACGTTTCATGGAAATCCGCACCTAAACATTATTGTTATGCTCCGATGGAATGTTCACCATCCGCAGCAAAAGAAGACTTCTATGCCGCCCTCACAGACCATCTTGGCCAAGTAAAAACGCACGACATCCACCTTGTCCTTGGGCCGGGGACTTTAATGCCAAAGTTGGATTGGATAGTCATGTTACCCACCCTGCGATTGTGGGTAGGTACTGTTTCCATGATTCCACAAACGACAATGGTGAACGACTAGTGAACCTGCGTCATGAACATAATCTACGACTTGCACAACCAACACTTCCACAGCCACGTCATCGCTTATGAACCTGGACGCATCCTGCTGGAACAAAACACCAATTGGATCACATACTGATCAACAACAAGTGTGTCAACTCTCTTCGGAACTGTCGTGCCTATAATACAGTAGAACTGGACTCAGACCACCACATCGTTAGCCTTCTCTTCGTCACTAGCTTGAGAACAAGCAAGGGGAAGCCGTGCAAGAGACCCAAGTTCAATTGGAGGAAGCTGCAGGATCCAGTTAAAAGAGAAGAGTTTCAGATGGAGTTATCCAATCGATTCAGAGCACTTAGCATCATGAATGACTCCATAAACATCAGAGTGCTACCAGTCCTTTGAAATAACAGTAAGAGACGTTGCCAAGAAGTAGTTGACCCTGTGGCCTTCCGAGCTGGGTATCTGATAAGACCATTAGCCTAAAAATTGAAAGGGATAAGGCCAAGAAGAAATTCTCTATGTCCAATTGCCCATAGGCAAGAGGTAAATGGAGGAATTGAATGTCAGTCTCAATTCTTCGTACGTACAAAGAAGATGAGGCTCCGCACTCAACAAACAGTTGGAAGAGCTAAAATCTGCGGATGAAACTGGATACAACCACCTGGAATATCATACACACTCTCTGCGAAGAACACCAATAACGAAATGTCAAAAAGAGAGACGGCACTGCTCCTGGAAGGCCAACTACCCTTGACTGTCACCTTCGTTGACTTCATGAATGCCTTTGACTCCATCAATAGGGCAGTAATGTTCTCAATATTGCGACATTATAATAATTCCCAGAAACCTTGGTCAGCGCCATACAGGTATTCTACAATAACCCCAGCAGCTCATTTATGGTTGACGGAAGTATTCCTGAACCCTCGCATGTAACAACCAGAGTTCTACAGGATGACACACTGGCCCCTTCCTTTTTGTAATTGTCGACTATCTTTTGAGGAAATCTTCGGGACCAGACTCTGAAGTTGTGACCTGTCCTCGCTATTCAAGATGATATCCAGCCAAATTGATAAATGACTTGGACTTTGGTGACGATATCGTCCTCCTAATTGCTTCTTTTATTTCACGGGCCTTTGCAGTCTCGGCTCTCTAGGACTGCAGATGCATCAGTAGATTGTTGGTCTCGCTATAAGTGCACCCAAGACAGAGTACATGACCATAAGTTGTCAACCTCAGCCTCCCTTACATGTATGGAAACACCATTAATCATGGGATCCAGTGCTAGTGATCTGAAAGACGGGAACTCTTGCTTGGACAGCCTTCTGGAAATTAGAATATCTGTGGAAAAGTCTTTACAATACCAATTTCCACCAAAGTTAAACTGTTTAACACTACTTGCGTCACAGTTTTGCTATATGGCTGCGAGTCATGGAATATATCAAAGGACAAGGAAAATAAAACTCATTTGGCACATCCTGCTACCGTATTATGCCGAACATCAAAAGAGTAGACAGAGTACCAAATGTCACAATCTACAATCTGACAGGAACCACACCCCTTGTGGAAAGAGCCGGGACTCGTCAACTGAAATTCTTAAGGCATATACTAGCTCCACTTGTCTGACGACGAGTCTGTTGAAGATTACGCACTGTATATACAAACTCGTGGCAGGAGAAAACCCGGACGGCAAATACGTTTAGTGTCTCCTGGGGGACATGGACAACATGCTAAGTAAAAGTCAACTGTTAACAAGAATTACGCGGTGCGTAATTAAGATGGCCCCACAACTGTGGTTTAATCACATTTTCTTGAAAAAATATGCAAATGAGCTCATTCATAACCTGTCCATAAAATATACAGCACATGAGCTCATCATTTTCTATCACCGTGCCACGTTAGAAGTTCATTGAGTAATCGTTTTAGTTTGTAGAGTGGAATAATGCTTTTGCTGCCCATCCGCCCGCCCATCTGCGGTATAACATAAGCCCACACAACACAGTGTTGTATGTGGGAGAAAATGGCTAATGACCGCCGTGGCTGGAGGGAACTTGTGGTCGCCTGCTCTGCTGCCGAATGATGATGAGCCACTCAATTGCATTGAATTGACTTCTGACATATTTGGCCATGATACCTAAACGTAGCAGAAGGCGAAAACTATTTATTTCCATTGACCTATCTAGATGAACAAACCTTTTAACAAAGTCTGAGCAACTTAAACTTTTTACCTTTTTTCGCTACTTTCAACATTTTGATCAATGACTCACTATATAGTACACGAACAAACTATACATATTTGGAATCTTTATAACCAGACGAACAAATTGGTATACGTTTCAAAAGGATTGGAGCAATATTAGGTTTCCCTATGTAACTTTTCATTGACCCCTAGCCGTGAAACGAGAAATCTACGATGGCCCTATAATCAAAAATCTTTCTTTGGACGTGCCAAACTTCAGAGATTTATCACCAAATGCACAATTGCCTTAAAATTTATGACGAATCTGCTCTGCTAATAAAAGCCTGCCGGCGAGGTGTCACGATTAGAATCCTTTGGAGTTGAGTTCCACTGTCCATTTCTCTATTGTATGCTACAATTGTGTGCTGCACGCATCATTTATTTCATCCTGAGATATCGACGAATATGGTATATTCATCTCAGATTTCATCACTATACCCAAGAGAATCGTCTAAAAGGTCACAGTTTATGCCGTATATTTTCACGTGCAAGCTAGGACAAAATTATGTTAATAACTCCGAGTTCTCTCACTCAGGCGTGACTCTACGACAAGACTGACTGCTTTACTCTGAGCTTGCTTTCAGTACTTGTAGTGGGTGAGCCAGGCATGTTGGTCGGTATCACGGGGGCGGGGGCAAAGAGGCATTTATACCAGGGCTACCTCATACTACGACATACACGAAAATGTATCTGAAGGGGTAGCTTAAGCAAGATATCACTACTGTGTGTTTCCTTCAAAATCCTTGAGAGGATGATGCTGGCCAGGCTGGAGCCAGTCGTCGAACCCCATCTGCCTGACGAACAAGCAGGATTTCGCCGTAGCCGAAGTACTGTCCATCAGATTGTAAAACTCACAAATGATATTGAGAAAAACTTTGAAAAAGCGTCGTACGGCAGGCGTCATCTTGGTGGATCTTACTGCAGCATATGACACCGTGTGGCACTAGGGCTTGACACTCAGCTTCTCAGGACCATCCCGGATCGTCACCTTGTACAATTCATATGTAACATGCTTTCAAACAGTAGCTTTGTTCTAAGACCAGTGATGGACAGAGCAGCCGACTGCATCGTCTGAGGAACGGAGTCCCACGAGGATCAGTATTGGCTCCCATGCTGTTTACCTTGTATATCAGCGTCTTAACCTCAAACAACATCTAGACAATATGGCTACGCCATTCATTCGGACAGAAGCTGGACTGAAGTAGAAATTACACTTACTGCAGATATGGCCCTACTTGCAGCATATCTCAAGACCTGGAGACTTGAGCTGATTGAAGCGAATACCACCGCTACTGCCTTCCATCTTAACACCAAAGAGGCTCATCGCCAGCTTCAAATCAACCTCAATGGAGCGCCTCTGCCATACAATCCCACACCAACTTATCTGGGAGTGAAGCTTGATCGGCAGCTTACTTATCGGCAGCACATTGAGTCAGTAATGAGCAAAGGTATCTTCAGGGAATAACCTCCTGTGCCGCCTTACTGGATTCTCATGGGGTGCCAGCCCCACGACTCTACGCACCACCGCCCTGGCTCTGGTCTACTGCGCTGCTGTCCCACTCCATCTGAATGTCTACCAGTGCTTTCAGGCATTGCACCTGCAGTGCTTTGGAGAGAACACCACATGCATAAACTGGTGAATAAGGCTCTGTTGGACAACAGCACCTGCTGCATAACACTGTCAACGAATCACACCAGCTCGGCAGACAGAAAAAAAAAAAAAAAAAAAAATTGATCGGCAGCTTACTTATCGGCAGCACATTGAGTCAGTAATGAGCAAAGGTATCTTCAGGGAATAACCTCCTGTGCCGCCTTACTGGATTCTCATGGGGTGCCAGCCCCACGACTCTACGCACCACCGCCCTGGCTCTGGTCTACTGCGCTGCTGAATATGCCACCCCAGCATGGTGCAACAGCTCTCACACAAAGAAGCTGGACACTGTACTCAACAAGACCAAGAGAATCATTACTGTCTGCCTTTGTCCCACTCCATCTGAATGTCTACCAGTGCTTTCAGGCATTGCACCTGCAGTGCTTTGGAGAGAACACCACATGCATAAACTGGTGAATAAGGCTCTGTTGGACAACAGCACCTGCTGCATAACACTGTCAACGAATCACACCAGCTCGGCAGACAGAGACTGCGTTCTTGTTGACCTTTCTGTCGACACGCTGCTTAACTCTCCAGCTCTTCATTCAGTATCTTACAACCTGACCTCACATGACCTTTGTCCTTGGTATGTGACCTTTGACATCAACAAATGAGAGATCCCACGTTGCACCTAAGACTCAAGTTTGGTTTAAATCCATTGAAGTATGCGGATATTACAGGCAAATTTTTGCCTTTTCACAACAACAGACTATAACAGACAACAGTGGACAAAGTGATCCCTGTTTTTTGTTTTGATAAAAAGGTCCAAAATCTGGAGAAAAACTGACAAGAAATACCACTTTTTGGCGATAAAATATTCAAAAGGACCATTTTGGATGGAGTTAGGTCCACTTTTACAAAAAAGGTCCACATTTTCAAAGTCCCGCACCACCCATAAATCAATCCTGCGTACTGCCCTGGTTGCTGCAGTCTCTCAGCCACTTTGTCTTTGTCTGGCATTTGATTTTTTATTTTGACTGGTAAGCTCGACCTAAGTTTCCGATTGTACATCAGTTCTGCTGGAGAAGGTAGGTGGTGGTCTATAGGTGTTGTACGTATGCATAACAGAGGTCTGGTAACGTCTGTCATGTCTGTGCAAATCATTTGAAGTTTTGACTACTGTAGTGAGGTCCATTATCACTTATGACTCTTTCCGGGCATCCATATTCTGAAAATATCTGCTTCAAGATGCTGACGACTGTGCTGCTGGTTGATCTGCCCTTAGGTATGTTTCTGACGATGGGAAATTTGGAATAGCAGTCAGCTACGAGTAAGTATTCTTCTCCATTGAAGTAGAATAGGTCAGTTTCAATAACTTGCCATGCTCTGGTTGGTAATTCATATGGGTGAAGCAGCTCTGGAGGTTGACATTTACCATACTCTTGGCAAATAGGGCATGTATCTTTGCCAAGATCTCCTGTTGTAGGCTCTTTGGAATTACAACTCTATCACCTTTCATGATGATGTCATTCTCAACTGATAGCTCATGACGACAGGACCAATGGTGTTTCAATGGTTGAGGTATCTTGTACTGCTTCTCAGGCCATCCTTCTATGATTATCTCATTGAGTGCAGCAAGACTTGGGTCTGCATTGGTTTCATTGCGGATTGCAGTGATTTTCTTGTACAAGTTAATGTGTACTTCTTCACTTTCCACAGGTTCTTGATTCAATGGGTTGAGCCTGGACAATCCATCAGTCGGTAACATCTCGCGTCCCGGCTTGTATTTGATCTTTACATCATACCCTTGAAGTCGAAGAAACGTCCGTTGCAGACATGGTGGTGCATTCATCAGGTTTTTGAGGTGGATCATTTCCAGAGGTTTATGATCGGACTCAATGGTGAATGACTTGCCATAGACTAGGTGTGAAACTTTTCACATGCGAATACTACAGCAAGCATTTCTCTTTCTTTCTATGTTGCCATATCTTTGCTCAGGTTCTGTGAGCGGCTTCGATGAGAAGGAGAGTAGGAGACGACATGAGATTCTTGCATAATAGTGGATGAGCCAGACCATCTAAAGTAGCCTTATTGGTACCACCTTACCAAACAACATTACAAACAATATGAGACCATTTCTACTGAAGTCAGAGATAGCACAAACTATACATTTTGTTTAATCCTTGTGATCATACGAACAATTTGGTATGCAAGTCAACAGCATTGGACCACTTTCCAATTTTGACTCCTGTATAATTTTTTGCGACCCCCTATCTCGCTTAAGCTACCCCTTCAGAATGGCCATCATACATTTTCGTGTATGAGGTAGCCCTGGTGTAAATGCCTCTTTGCCCCCCCCCCCCAAGGTGGTACTGACCAACATGCCTGGCTCACCCACTCTAAGTGCTGCACCTACACCTTGCAGTGATGCATCTACTTGTATCGTTGTTTCCTTTGTTGGGTCGAAATAAGTGAGAGTCACTTCAGCGCAGATCAGCTTCTTGACGTTCTCAAACGCACGTTGATGCAATTCTGTCCATTCGAAGCTGCGGTTTTCTTCAACAGTTCCCTCATCGGTGCAGTGTTCTGCGACAGGTTGGGGATGAAAGGAGCCATATATGTGGCAGTTCCCAAAAGTTGGAGGTTGGATGGCTTGTATTGCTTCCACTCTCTTCGGATCTGGGCGTACCCCTTGGGCACTGAGGATCAATCCAAAAAATGTTATGTCATTTCTCTTGATCTCACATTTGTCAATGTTGAAGACAAGTCCATGTTCCTGTGCGACTCTCATCAATCTGCGTAGATTTTCATCATGTTCGGCTTCTGTCTTACCATTATGGCAATATCATCAGCTATGCCGACTGCTCCGGGGCATCTTTCTAAGATTTGATCCATCTTTTGTTGGAAGATGTCTTCACTTACACACAGACCAAAGGGAAGTCGATTAAAACAGAATCTTCCAAATAGACTGTTGAATGTTGTGAGGTAGCTTGATTCAGAGCAATCAACCAATACCCAAGTCGAACATCTAGTTTCGAGAAAACTGTGCTTCCTGCAAACTTGTAATTTCATCAAGCGTCGGGGTATGGTGATAGCTGCGCTTGATAGCTTTGTTGAGGTCCTTCGGATCTTGACAGATTCTCTATCTTCCATTGGCCTTCTGAGAATAAGCCAAACTTGATACCCAGTAGGTTGCATTGGTGACAGGCATGATGACACCCATTCCATCACCTCATCCAAATTACTTCTTGATATCATCTTTGATATGAATTGGACATCTTCTTGGCGCATGTATCACTGGGATCACTGTGAAACATTTGGATCAGTGATGATATGGTATTCTCCTTCAAATTTACCAATACCTTCAAACCTGTCTGGATAGGCTTTCTGAAGATCAGCTTGCTGTTAATCACACTGATAGGTCCATTTCCCCCCTTTATTACGCCTATTTCACAGTTAATTGACTAATTTCAGAGCAAGGGAAGAAGGTAGGTCTAATATCGCTGGTCCATTCACATTTGAAATGTATAACTCCACAGTTGTGCTGTAGTAATGGTATTCTGCAGATCCCAGGCTGAGGGACTTCACTTCCGTTTTATGCCCTGTTCTCTACCATAATGGTCAGGAAAGCCATTTTTTATCTTCTTTGGGTACATCTTGAATATCCTCAATGGCAAAATGTTACCTTCTGCACCAGTATCCACCTTTGACTTCAGTGTTGCTGGTTGTTCTTTGCTATCCAGGGCTGTATGCAGGATTTATTTTTTGGCGGTGGTGGGGGGGGGTGTATGGGGCTTAAAAAAAGTGGACTTTTTTGTACAAGTGGACCCCCCATGGTCGTTTTTTAAACTATCTGAACACCTCATCACCAAAAAGTGGACTTTCTTGTCATAAATTTTTCTTTTGCCCCTTTCGTTCGTTGTATTCTTGGTTATTAAATTTGCATTGTTGGCTTGAATTTTGTCATAAACTGATCAATACTTTCATCATCTGTCTAAATTTTTGCAAATTGAATCTGCTTGTTTTGTACAGTGGTGTAAATTTCTTTTGACATGGGGGGATGGGGTTGATGAAAATTTATGAATGAAACGGGGTTTGCTGAAAAGATACAATTGTAGCACATGTGCGCGTGAAGCGCGCTAAAAATTTTGCCATTTAGAAGCTAAAATTGTTAAATGTAATTGTAATTAGAAATGCGCGCGAAGCACGCGGAAATTTACCATTTTTAAACTATTTAAATATGGTAAAATATGAGGTTATTTTGGTCAAAAACACATGAATGGGCATCAACATTGGGGGGATGATCGTATTGACCATCCCCCTCATCAAAATATTGGGGGATATATCCCCCCAGGGATTTACGCCTATGGTCTGTAGTTTGATTTTGGCTCAATATGCTTGTCAAATTTCTCCAGAATATAATTTGGGTCTTTCTTTTGCTCATCTGTGAGCTCCCATGTATTGAATATCGAAATACCGTCTTGACCTAACCATAGTAACAATGACGTCACTTTATTGGAGAGATGTCGAAGGTGTGCAAGTGTAGTACAGTTCATGCTCGGTTCCACGAATTTGGAAGGCTTGGGCTGTCGTCTGCGAACTGCGCTGACACTTGTAGAATTTGGAAA
The DNA here is from genome assembly GCA_023653785.1 of Ophioderma brevispina. Taxonomy (NCBI): domain Eukaryota; kingdom Metazoa; phylum Echinodermata; class Ophiuroidea; order Amphilepidida; family Ophiodermatidae; genus Ophioderma; species Ophioderma brevispina. Next base: position 40,030 of record JAMKCH010001653.1, read on the forward strand.
TGAAGTGTCATTGAAATCGACGGATATGCGGAGATGGGTAATGACAGTTCCTAGTGATCAGCATTCTATTCCCAACCGTATGCCACCATGAAATTACTTGTACTACATATTATTTGCTGTTTGTGGTATTTTAATATCTAGGTATTCAATCAAGAGCTGTCAAGATCTGAAAGTTGTATAGGCGGAGCACCGCTAATAAAGTAGTGCTAATATGAATGCGCATGAGAACAATCTAGTACAATAATATCACACCTAACCAAAATGGAACACACACAGACAGATACACAGATACAGAAAGACACACACACGCACACATACCTACTTGTTTTTGTGTTTCATTTGGAGACTTTTTCCCTACCAATAATAGGTGACCATCACATGAGGTGAGGTCCTTGGTATTAAGGGGCCATAGTCCGATCGCTGATAGCCTCCTCCCCAGGGACCCCATATTTTCCTGGAAGTGGTAAAACCTTTGTGTCAGAAGCTACATTTTTTTCAATTACCCTGTGAAATTTTAGGGCTAAAGGATGTTTGGTTTGGATGTCAATGGAGCGAAAATGTGCCCTATTTTGGTCGACCAATATTATCTTTACACAGTATTCAATGGGGCTTACAAATGACGTTTTTAGCTTCCATATCAAAACAGACTGAAATATCAGCATGAAATTTTAAGAGATCGCATATTGGGGTCAAGGTCATTCAATCAAGATGAAAACTTTACATAATTAAATCGAGCCATCCACTTTTAATGCTTGGCATTATATAGGTCTCAAAAACTGGGGAATGCTGAGCATTCCCAATTGCCAGGAGATCCCAGTTATACATAAAAAAAGTGTTCACCGAACACATGTAATCTGCCATCACGGTTTGCGAATGGGGACAAAGGTCACATGAGGTCACCAACACGTGGGACACTACCTAAGATCCAGTGTATCCAAGTTTCATGAAAAATGTGGATACACCAAGCAATTTCATAATTCTGACCATTTTTGGGCCATGACCTCTGATGACCTTAAGATGCCCTTTGACCCACTGGTGAGAGGAGAATCTTTGGGGCACTACCAAAGGACCATTACATCCATGTGCCATTAAATGTGTGCACAAATGTGGAAAACAGGGCAATTATGTTTAGTTTACATTGTAAACCCAGCAAAAACCCAACACCAAAGCAAATCCCATGTTCCCCCAACTTCACAGAAGACACAAACTCTGAAGTCCCTCAATCATAGTATTTTTGCAAGCTTGCTCTCCTCTCCCTCTCTCTGTTTACAAAAAACACTCTTTATATGCCATAATAGAATATAATACACATATTATCTGCAATATTTTTGATTAGATTTGTACAAAAATAGATATTTACATATCAATGTGCTTAATGGTATACCTGATATATTCAAGAGCTATCCTTCTGTATAAGACTGGCGTTTAGACTATGTCCTAGATTTAGACCTTGTCTGTGCTTACAGGGTGTATGTTTTTAAGGCAGCAAAGACAAACCACGTTGGTCACTAGTCTTACATATCCAAAAATGATACTCAAAAGGCCTGCTTTTATAGCCATATTTTAAAAAAAAATTGACCGGACGTAAAATTTTTCAGTTCATCCGTAGACATGACTGACATAGGACGTACTATTCCCACCTCGATATTTTTGTTATTTGGTTTAGTAAAAAAATTCAGGGTTTCGTTTTCAATCCAGAGTAGTAACAACTAAGAGAGATGTCAAGAGATTTGCAGGTATATCCCAACTTAACAATAAGACATATCCCACATAACTGTTACAGAGTGGGTGGTAACATTTACTGCACCCACTTTTCCTGCCCCAGTCGATTCAGCACCTTTACGAATAAAGTGCACGTAAACTGTTGCTCTTCAAAGTTATTTATAAAAATAACAGCAAGTAAACTTGCGCGATCCCCCTGGCCAGAGGCAGTATACACAAGTGGTTAGTTGGCACGTTGACCTTTGACCTTGGTATGTGAACCTTTGACCTCAACAACATATGAAGGAACCTGTAATGCACCTTCGACCCAAGTTAGGTTGTAATCGGACTTTCAACTTTTCAAAGACGACCAGAAAAACAAAAACTAACCAAACTGGAACATGACCTCAGTTGACCTTTGACCTTGGTCCATAACCTTTGACATCATCCACATATGAAGGAACCCCTATTGCACCTTCACCCCAAGTCTGGTTTAAATCGGACTTAAACTTTTCGAAGGAGACGCGAAAAATGAAAGCCTAACCAAACTGGAACACACATACATACATACATACATATATACACATACATATGGACAATGGACATGCGCACCCTCGCAATATCCCCCTCTGCTTTTCAAGCCAGGGGGATAAAAAACACATCTTGAAATAACCTTTTTTTGAAGCATCCAAATATTTTAAATTTGCTCACAGGGTATATTAGGATGTTAGCATTCACAAATCTGATTGTTGATGATTTTATATTTTCTAATTCAGCATATAATACTGATAGTGCGTTTAAAGTGAAAATTGTGAAAGCAAACTCGCAGAAATTTTATTTTATTCCTATTCTCCAGAAATCATGGACCATTGCTTTAAAGGGATTAGCAGCGATAATGCGAGAGAATCTAAAAAATGTGGAAATGCATGTTTTTAACTTATAAAGTAGAGATTAAGTGTGTACAATTCCATAGACCTGCTTTAAAGTAGAAAAAACACCAAATAGTAAAAAAAATGAAGTATTTGAGGAAATTTATCATACCGTCTCCCGCAAATAGACATACAGCGACGGCGTCTCAAAATCTGCACTAAACAGCTGATTGTGGTTTACACCAGTACAAAATAAGCAAAGATCAATAAATGTTTGTGTTTGAGGTCAAGCTGTATTGATTATGGTGCACAATATCACGCTGAAAATCTGTGATATTCACCGGGAAAGGCTTTTTTGATCTCACATCGGAATTTTGATACGCACATATAGAAATTACAGAATCAGATAAAGTACTGCCTTGTCTTTAATACACGGATTTCAAGCCAACCACTTGCAGGTTATGTTCACATATCCACGCCAGTAACAAAAATATAAAAATATGAATTTTTATGATTTTTTCGATGTTTCGGATTAGCAAATCGCTGCTAATCCCTTTAATTGGACATACAAGACACCACTAACTTTAGAGCAATAATAGCACATTTTTTGAAGAGTGCCCCCATTTTTCAAAATTGGATATTTTTGCACAGTTGTGTTGGTAATTGTTTGTAAACTATACCTGTGAACAACAATACTCAAAAAAGCGTATTTGTCATAAAGAAACAATTGTGTAATTAGAATCGGGATCCCAATTGTAATTTAACGGCGAAGCTGGAAACACCAATTTTATGTCCGTTCATGATGAAATAGTGGCACCTCACATAAATGACCTTTTAACTAGTTTGAACCAATGGAACTACTAATGGAAGAGTGTAGACACGTACATGGTGCAATTTCCCGGCTATTTCATATTGGAAGGACGTTTCCAGCAGCCGTTGAATTATTTTCGGAGATCTCCAATATTAATTTTTCTAATAATAAATTCCTTCTTTTGCAATACATAGATAAGTCCGAGCTTTACCATTCACAGGTATAGTTTACTAGCCAATTAAAAATACAACTGTGCAAAAATCTCAAAATTTGTGGAAAATTGGGGGCGCTCTTCATAAAAATGTACTGTTATTGCTTAAACATAACAAGATCACAGCCCAGGGGGACTACTCTTCATAGACAAGGTTGTATCATCCATGACCTAGAATTCATATAAAAAGGGTGTTTTTCAGAATCAGGCATGTTATGTACTGTGCTCTGCCGCGCAGTAGACATCTGAGACGAATATACCTAATTATTATGCATCTGTGGTGCAATACCACAGTGAGATTAGCGCGTACCGCCTAACACTGCACAATACGCAAAAATATCGGGCATTCGGTCAAGCAACTCGTCAAGCAAATACTGTTTTTATTAGTTTTGAAGCAAGTTTGAAACTATTTTGGTCAAGTCAGCTTCTTCATGCATAATAAAAATATTGGATGGCTTTTTTCGGCTGATAACAGAAAATATCGCCTCGCCAAGAAAATATCAGGCTCGTCTTCGACTCGCCCGATATTTGATCTAGGCTCGGGCGATATTTCTGTTATCAACCTCAGCCATCCAATATTATATAAATATGTTTGGTGTAGCTGCTGTATAGACTACCATACGAGTAAGAAAACAGCCATGTAGCTAACTGCCCTACTGATAACTTGTTTTGGGGTAAAAATTCCAGCATGTTTAGAGTGCTTTTAGTGAATGCTTGGACATGATACCCCGTGTCAATAGAAGTGGGCCTACCTGTTACTTTTGGTCTGCGAGGCAATCACAGCAATAGTGCCTTTTCTAAGACAATCAGCTTCAGAAGATAGTAATGATGCTCACTAAATGCTTCTAAACCTTTATAGATATGAAAATCTTATTGCAATATTATTTTTTTTAAATATCACGGTCCTCGGACCACTTGTGTCACGGTTTGTGAATGAGAGGCCTCATATGGGTTGCCCTACCGAAGTCCGAATTGACGTAAGTCTGAAAAGATTATGACATGGCACTATCTGATACCATGGGTTGGGTTATCGATGTGTTTTTAAATGTCCATTAATTAGTGATTTTAATTTAAACAAATACATAGATGACCCTTTTAAAAGTAAATTAACAAAATCTTTCAATTTTGATACTCTAAAAAAATTTACAAATTCATATGTATTTGGGGAATTTCATAAAGTAAAAAAAAAGTAAAGTCTCGTGCCAAGCAAGCTCTGCGCGGAGTGCCCATCTCTCTTTCCTTAGCGTTTGGGCCAGACTCCTCCGTATTATGTTTGCTATGGGGGGTTCGCCACTCCTCCAGCACAGCGAGTCTGTTACTTTCCCAGCATTGAATAATGCTGGTACCCATTTATACACCTGGGTGGAGAGGAGTAATTAAGGTAAAGTGCTTTACTCAAGGGCACAACACGTTGGCCGCAGTGGGACTCGAACCCACAACCTTTGGATTGCGGAACGAGCGCTCAATCCACTGGACCACACGTGCCCTTAAAGGCCAAAAATAAAATAAAACAAGCATTGGTTTGATGAAAATTTTTGGATGTAGACAGTTTTTAACAATCTCGGAATGTTTTTAAAATTCAAAAAGGTTTGAAAAGGGGTATAACATTACAATACTCTACGCAATTGCCTATTCAAAATCAACAGCGCTTCTGTCTTTGTTGTCAATAATTGGTTAAGTAGCAAAGTACTCCTTTGGACTTACACAAATTCGGACTTTGTTAGGAATGCGCTCATATGACCTTTGAACATGACATGTGACCTTTGACCTCATAAACAAAAGAGGGTTTGTGTGTAATATCCATAAACCAAGTTTGGTTCCAATTGAGGTCAATTTTATCTTATATCTTACAACTTGACCTCACATGACCTTTAACCTTGGCATGTGACCCTTGACCTCATCAACAAATGAGGAACCCATGTTGCACCTATGACTCAAGTTGGTTAAAATCCATTGAAGTATGTAGATATTACAGGCAAATGTTAACCCTTTTTCACAACAACAGATATCAACAGACATTACAGCAGTCCGGAAAGTATTTACTAACGGTGTAGTCTGTCACAGACTGCGAAAGATAGAGGATGTGTGTAAATGAAAAATAATCTCAAATATCTCTGAAAAATGAAGGGGTTCTAAGGATATTTTTGCATCAGAGTGTCAGAAATTTTGTTCTCTTTTGAGGACATCCCTCAACTGGGTCGGAACCTATAGAACCTTTTGAGAAAATTGAACATTTCTATCGGCAGTTTTGTACACAACATCTCTATGGGCTCTGACAAGCACCAAACATTTTCCCACGGTGCTACATCACTAGGCTGGCTAATTTAATATGCACGCTCGTACTTTCTGCACCGCTGTAAACAGACAACAACAGACATCAACAACAATGGACAAAGTGATCCCTATGTGTCTTCCTGCCTTAAGGCAGGTGACACAATAAATATCAGCTGACAGTTGATACATCTTAAGAGTAAATCTTCTGCCCTAACATAAAACAATAAAACACATATGAAACTTGCACAAAAGGGTTGGCAAATATTTCAAAATTCAAGTATTGAATGCCTACTGTTCAATTCCTGTAAAATCAGTGATGTTAATTGTACTTATGATACAAATGTCATTCCTAGTATGGTCATACTTTCAGATTGGTTGCATACATCTCACTGGAAACTACAGCCAGACACCATGATGTAAACAGAACATGGTACACTGTGGTGTCACTGACTCTTCAGGGTGTAACTCCATTGCGGCAATTTCTGGAACAAAGCAAGGTGTTCACATCCCTGACAGAATTTACAGTGTATCTAGCATGTTTTGCGACACAATTCAAAAGCATTCAGACCAGGATTCAGGCATTGATCTGGTAAGTGAAAGAATATCCGGGATTAGCACATATACAATAGCAATGGTCTATGAGCTGATGACAACATGCTTGTCAAGTTTGGTAAATGCTGGCAGTAATGTCAGCATCCTTGTTCCAGAAATTGCCACAAACTGCCACCTCCTCCCCGGAACTCTTCATGTTTTTACTGTTTTTACAGAATGTAAACATCCAAATTGTTTTCAAACTCGTGGAAGTGATTTCAGTAAGGGTCCTTTTCATTATGTCAATTTTTTCATGCCATTATGTCCCTTTAAAGAGACACTGGCACATTTTGAAAGTGTCCTACACATTTTTAAAAAGCCATATTTTTGCAGGTTGCAATGCTCTTGTGTTATTAAGTCCAAATAAACACCCTTAAGTATAAATTGATTTTGTAATAAAACCACTCCAGAATGGTTTCATTCAGATAACCCAGGTTCACGGTGTTATACCACAAGAAAATACACATTGTAGTGGATTGCCTTTGTACGCATGCTGTTTGACCAGTCCCCGGGACCAACCCATCATCTTTGTGGCTATAGAATCAATGAGAATCATATTTTCCATGATGTTCATGTAATAAAGTTTTTATATAGCGAAGCTGAATATAAAAACCAGTTTGTCTCAGGGGAGGTTTGTTTGATCCTGGAGTTGTCATAATAATAACTCCATGGTTAACTACTCGGCATTTAATTTTGGCTGTGCTATGTCTCCATGTCCTTCCTTTTAGTTCTATTGATTCGCGTTGGCTTTGTAAACGCGTCAATCGATTTTTGGTGTATGGGACATCGTAGGCTTTTCACGGTTATGTACCTCAGCCAATAAACGTTCTCGCTTTGTGTCGTTCATCTTTTCTCGCGCTGTTGGCATCACATGTTTTGATACCAACCGAGTAGGACCTGTGGTCAAAAACCCACCCTCCACACCCAGTTTAAATATCAAGGGCCTTTCAAGTTTCCTTGATTTTGGAGGGAATTTGTTTTGAAATGCATGCTTTGGGCTGTCTGTTTTGTTCTTTCATTTGGGCAGTTTCCTTTTTAATTTTGTTCATTTCCTTAAAGACACTATCAGTGATTTGCTAAATCAGCAAATCGAAAAAAAATCATCAAAAATCAGATTTTAGCATGTATGTAACAAGTACAGGTACCCTAACATACCCTGCAAATGATAAGACCAGAAGCAACCTAATACGGACAGAATCAGAGATTTTAGTCATTACTGTCCGAACGGACACTTACTACAACACGTAACTGAATGGATAATCGTATCTTGGAACACTGCCGTTTTCTTCCTTTTCTGTCAACTACAGCTGGAAAAGGTAACTTATGAGAATTCTACAGACTTATCATTCACTTGAAGCTATTCCTGCAAATTTCAAATATTTTTCAAATCACTGATAGTGTCTTTAAATTTTAAGGGCCAATCCTAGTAATCTGTTAAAGCTAAGGCATGCATTTCAACAAATACTGCACTGGGTTAATAATCCTTGATCATGGTTAAGGATAATTAATTGCTCTCAGCAATTGTGGAATGTGCATAAAATAATTTGGCATCTAAACTGGAAATACAATGCGTTAGATGAGGTAGCTGTCTAGCGTAATCTTTGGGTGTCTTTATTTTAGCAATTCGCCTGTGACTTAGTCTGTGAATGTCTGGTTCAATATTGCTAGATGATGCACTGTCTAGCAGAATGCCAGGGCGTATCCCTGCGTAAGTTGATTATATAAATGTGCGTTTTCTGTATGATTATTGAGGTAAATATTTGCATTTCTATTCCTTGTATGGTCTTATGTAAATTGCAAATTAGCTAGATATGGTCCGTCTAGCTTTATCAGTGGGCATCTCCCTAAGTGTACTTTTCGGACAAACTTACTTTTATTCACTGCTTTAACGAACTAGATCACCCTGTCTAGCGTATGAGGGCGTTTCCCTCTAGAAGTTTAATGTAAGATTAAGGTAGCAATCAAATCAATTCATTCAGCTCGCTTCGTGCACGTTTGCTAAATTAGTATCTTCTGCCATATTTAATATTTTGCTGCATCAATTAGCGCATCCAGATTGTACCCGGTCTAATGCACGGAGGGCACCTCCCTCTGTAATATTACTGTAATATTAATAGCAACGTGCAAATATGTTTATATGTTATCATGATCAATAAAAGGTCATTGTAATCGGTTGGTACAAAACATGACCACCAACAGTTCTTGCGTCTTTTCCCTTATTTTTCTAACCGAGTCATGAAGACAATAAGTAAATTTTAACAAAAATATAAAGTATTTACTAAAAAGGCCAGGGAAGTCTTTAGCATCATATGATTTCTGTGTACTATGATACAGTATTTTTGTGTGTAAATGTGTTTTTGTTCTTCTTAGGTCTTCAATCATTTGAGAGTAAATTGAAGGAAACTGTCTCTCTTTAAAGAGCTACTACTGAATCATTTGAGAGCTTTTCTGTAGTTGGAATGACAAAAGTAGCTAAGGCAAGATAAGTGTTATAACACCAATGTGAAACTGGATACCTTCTAAATTGAACCTGAAAAAAATTTATTGTCTGCATTATTCAACAGACAATTGTTTGTGAGGCATTTTGGGGGTACTCAGTGGAAAAAGGTAGGTACAAGTGCCACCGATATGGGTTGCATTTTCACCCCTTACTATAACAATGGGTCATTTTTTCCCATCATGCTACTACATGTATATAGATGGATCAGGTTTTTTTAGGTCATTGTTACTATATAAATGGATTCAATTTTCTGATTTTTGGAAAAGGGTACCATGAAAATGGGCTGATTTTTGCTAAGATTACTATGAAAATTGTGCAAGTTTCACAGGCAACAATATAAATGGGTTGAAATTTCCAAAACAACTATATAAATGGGTTATATATTTGTACAATTTGGTCACTCTAAACATGGATGATTTTTTATCCAGTGGATGCACACCTGCACCAAATTTTGGATCAAGTACACCCCACCCCCCCGAATATGTTCGTAACCACAAAGGTACAAATTTTAATCAAAATGTCAGGAATGTTAGCATAACTGGCAAGTCCATGTACGAGGTAAGGGCATTATTGAAACACCCAATGAGCATATCAAAGAAAGTACCATTTTTCCAACTTGCACAGATACATCAATTTGTAAGTGGAACATGCCAAAGGAAAGTCAAAGAAATAATCATCATAAAATTTTTACTGTCAGCATTCTCACATAATGTGCTACTAATATCCCATTTCAAAGTCAGGAAAGTTGCTAATCCTGAATTCAATTCAGCTTCAGAGTGGGAAAGAAAACAGATATGACGGAGCATTGACAACTTATTGAAATAGAAATGATGGGAAAGACAATTTGGTCTGTGTTACAAGGAAAACAACAACTTTCATTAAATATCAACAATTTTGACATAATTATTGATATGCTCATTCAAGTTAAGAAAGAATGACCTCAAGCCAATCACCAATAATCCTGATTTGTACGATGCTTTTAGCATGCGCTGGAGACTACCCTGTAAATTAACCTGCATAAGAAAAGCCACACGCGTCTTGGCAGGGTCCTCATCTTCATCCTCATCATCTTCATCCTCTCCTTTGCTATCGACACTTGATGATCTGTTGGCGGGAGGTGGTGTAGGCTCTGAGACTGGTTGAAGTACACACCCTGAAATGCCCAGTGATATCCTCACCTAGAATTTACAAATGCAAATGACACCATTTTGGAAAAGGTAGTCTATGGTCTATTTACCTTCCTCGAATCAGTGACAACGCATTCAGACAAAGTTTTGTGCGTGCATTTTTGCACTGCCTTTATACACAAACGCATGTGAATACCAGCGCTTTGAATCAACGCTTGCGATTTAATGCTGCGACCACTGCATAACACACTGACGCATAGTTGGTAACCCACGCTTTAGAAAGGGTGGGTTATAAAATTCTGAAAATTGGTAAAAGGGTGGGTTACTGGATTTCATTGGTATAAAGGGTGCTTTTGTAAAAAGGGTGGGTCCAGAAATAAAAAGGGTGCATTTTGATGGTTAATGAAATACAAATGCCTATCTGTGGAATTATGTTTGCCATGATGTATACATATTGGGAAAAAAATCAAGAACATCCATACGTTCTCATATGAATTTACAAAATGTTGGTTGTAACTGTTTTGTGTAGACACATTAAGACAAGGCTAATGACTTCCAAGACCAATGGTATTACTGGATGTGGTTCAGAATTCACTGCACACTAAGTGTCACAGCCCATATAAGGGTGGGTTATTGAGTTCAGTATAAAGGGTGTTTTCATAAAAAGGGTGGGTTGAAAATAAAAAGGGTGGGTTATAAACACCACTGCCAACTATGTGACGTCACTGACTCAAGGAAGGTAAAAGCACTATTGAGTCCTCAACAGAAGGGTTCTTGAGTAATAGGGTGATTGAAATGTTTGAGAGGCACATGAATTGTAAGGATGTTCATTGCCAACCAAATTTAAACTTCCCCTCTATGACCTTTGACCTATAAAGTTGGAACCAATGTTAATTGAAGTAAATTTTCATATGAGAGTAGGCAGCCAGTGGGCATAATAAAAAAAATGACAGTAATATTATGTCAGATGTCACATTGAGGTTGGATATGAAAGTTTTCAATGTCATTGTAATATTATTTGGTCAGTCTTACACTGAAATAACATTTGTTTATGATGTTATTACATCATAAACCAACCAAGTGACATTACAAGAACTTCCATATCTAACCATTATACAACATCTGACATTATAAGGTAATCACTTTCTCTAGCAGCCAGTAGTAAGGTCACCATGGAGGTGCGCATGACCAAGTTTTTCTTATCACAACGCTGGTACAAGATTTTGCCAAATATACACCCCATTAACCAGATATTTTCGTAAATGGTTGTTTTCCTATTTTTTTTAACTAAATACACTCAGCTGTATGTTTTTTGGACCAAAATTTAATTAAAATTATGCTGATAAAAATAACTGAGGGAAATGCTAATTATGGACATATTTTGCAGTCATAAACACATGTTTTAGGTTTCAATAGTCCAGAAAGAAAGAAAAATGAACAATTTTTTTGGCTGTCAAAATGTAACTAGGAAAATAACCATGCTAGCGGTGACCTTACGACTGGCTGTCTAGCTGCTCACTCGGTATGTTATCAGGACCTTTCCCATATCGCATAATTTTAGTGGGATGACATCATACCAACAATATTGTGTGGTCATTTGAACCATTAAATTCAGGGAATAATAAGCGACAAAATTGCGCTCTGATGTATTTGACTGGCAGAAACAAATTCGGCTGTAAAGAATAATATGGAAATGTTTATTAGTGTGTCACATGAGTTCGACAAGCCGACTCCTATTGGGTGTTTTTGACATTTTTAAAATCCACTTTGTTTGAACAAGCCACGCCCATACTACCCATCAAACCAATCAGTCCCACAGTCCACGCCCTGTTGATTGACAAACCTGACAAACGTGCAATTGGTCACCTAATTCTGTACCTGCCTATACACTTTACATATTAAAATAAGGAAATGACCCTCATTTGTCCCCTAGAATGAAACCTTTGAGCCTGAATTGTGTTGACTCATCTCAGCACCCTACCAAAAGTTTATTGCAAATCAACATTTTGGTTGCTACTGAAGACAGAGTTCTAAAATCAGAGCATGTCATACACACAGAAGCAATACACTAAATCAAAAAGCTAAGGGGATCAAATAAGAAAATAGTAAGTTCTGAAGTACCAAGTACCCCTACCACACTAGACGTACACTTGCCAGCCAGGATTCCGTGTATTTCTGCCACATAGTGTACACACAGCCTGTCTCCCCCCTCGTGGAGTAGCTATGTGGTTAAACACCAGCTCTCAGCGCGCGCGGTAATTTGTCATGGCCAATGTTTTGTTTTTTAGATATTTTATGGCATATATTTGCATTTTTTATTACATTGATGTATATTGGGGGTTTTTGATGATGGCCGGAATTGAATTTTCGTAATGATTTTCCTAACAACGTTAAAAAAATACAGCAAGTAAACTGCGTCAACCCCCCTGCAAGATGGCAGTCTGGAACACTGACCTCATGATGAACCTTTGACCTTGGTCCATGACCTTTGACATCAATCCATCCCACATGAAGGAACCCCTATTGCACCTTAAACCCCAAGTTCTGGTTTAAATCGGACTTACTTTTTGAAGGATACCGAAAAACCGAAAACCTAAAACCAAAACCTACCACCGGACACACACAACATACATACACATACAACCCAACACATACGGACATTCGTACCCTCGGCCTCCGCAATTCCCACCTCTGCTTTTCAAGCCAGGGGATAAAATGCAAACAGAGAACAAGTTTATAGCGCCCTCAATTTCATAAATTTTTCATCCACTTCTCAAAATGCTTGTGGTCCGTCGGAGTACTACTGGTTGTAGCTGCGTGTCTACGCCGGTACTGTCTTCACAACACCCACCTTCTATCCACCTAGTTGGCGCAGCTACAGGGTAGCTATTGGGGTGGTACGCCGAGTAGCCACATCACTGTATACCTATAACTGTGTACTTGGTAAGTCCATCTTGCAGCTACTACTGCCTCGCAATTAGCCCCAGTGTGTACTGTGCTTAAGCTGCCTGCGGTAGACATTGGTGTAGCGCGCATAGGCTACCGTTAGTAGAAAATGGCCGTGTAGCTCAAGACCATAAATGGTTTATCTAATTAAATCTTACTGAGATCCATACTCAACAACATCATATACTCTACAATTGACTCCAAGTTGTACGATCTTGTTGAATTACATTATTCATTCTTGGTGATAACGCATCTTGCATATTTGAAAGAGAAGTAAATTCCCATCTAAGCTCTTGGCAATGTCCCCCTGTAGCTGTCAGTCTGGGTAATTGTGGTCAGTAAGAAGGAAAGGCACACCATTTTGGAAATTGGTCACTGTTAAATTGTGAAAAAGCACTCATTCAGGGCATTGGAGTGAACACGCATATGGAAACCCTTGTCATTTTTTGCATGCAAGACATCACACTCACTCAAGAATCGCCCTTCAGATTTTAAGCAGGAAGTTGTTTACACCTTTTCAAAAGGGGTTATCTTGCTGCTTCTACTCCTATTTTTATGCAAGTTCTCCTAGTTTCTCTCCCATTTCGTTCACATTGAACAGCTTAAAAAACCGCAATTAAATAGAAAATTTGAAACAGTGCCTTTGACACAAACCTTTTTCTTTAACCAATTTAAAATGAGCAAATACTTGAATCAATACTCCTACTACCCCGTCTGACTACTCTTTGAATGATTGACAGATGTTATTAGAAGACCACAGGTATCACTTGATGTCAATGACGTGCCATCAATCATTTTAACAGTTGGCACATACCGATGTCGGCGTTGCAGAGTAAGAGGGTTTCCGGATTTCATGGAAGCGTCTACTACACTACACGACTAGGCCTATCAGGTCGGCATCTTCTCAACACATTCTCTGATTCCTGAATGGGTAATGCCAACTGATAAATCAACATAAACTATCATACATTCAATAAAAATGATCACACAAACAGCTTATTAAAACACAAAGAATACCAATATGACAGCAAAACGCTATTTAATTCCAATACTGACGCCAAGATAGCCCACCCCAACCCTTTTGTAAGCTGAAATACGCTTGAAATTTGGGAGGTGGGATAATGCCCGAATCTTTGCCCGAAGCCGGAGTCCGAAAATGTCTTGGCCTACTCGCCATATACACTATACAGCCACTTCATTCATGCTTGCGAATTTTTAAAGATCCGAATGTTGAAAAAATGCTGTTTTTCGATAGTGCATAGTTTCCACCCTCCTCCTGAGTAGATTTCACTTTCACCTTTTGTGATGTAACTCACCATGCATTATGACTATAATGTAACTTAGACGTGATATTTTTAAAGCAAAAACAAAATACAAAATAGTCGCGAAACTGAACAATTCGCCATCAGTGTATTGGCGGCAGCCTATTTGATTTGCATGCCATCATTAGGCACCTTTGACCCTAACCTACACTGAACTTGTTCAAAAATATTCTTTCATTTTAGCAACTAAACCACCCAAAAAATATTTTTATTATTAATGAATTTATGAAAACTGATAAGTTTTATTTACATGTTCATTTTTTTTATACTGAATATGAAAAGAGTGAAAAAATATTGTAAAATCACGTCTGAGTGAAGTCAAACAGGCTTGAGAGTGTTGAACCAGGCGGGTGACACTTAGTCCAGCGCCCCAAAGACGATTCGCAGGCGTAGTAATAGCGTCACCATTTTTGATAAGCTACCTAATTATTATGCAGTATGATGTAATCGGCATGACGTGCAGCACCGCGCAACCTACGCCCGACGCTCCTTAAGCTACAGATTTCATGCAGTATGCCTCTCCACTTTGTTGATTGAGTTCCTATCCCATTTATATTTGGATCCCCTGGTTTGAACAGAAAGAGTGTCTTCTGCTCTCCTACAATTTGCCGTGTTCTACTCCAATGTATGTTTGTCACAACGCTTAAAAGGTTCCAGAATTCCATTAGAAACTTCTTGAGATCCGAATATAAGATAAATATGGAATTTCGTATCAGTGTAATTGGAAAATGCATATCATTGGACTTCAAGGATAAAAGGTTTGTTGTTTGAAAAAGATAGGTTTCCGAATTTTGAAGTCAGTGTAGGCCAAGTTTTTGGCATGGGATAATAAACGGATCCTTAGAATTTTCTGAAATTTTCCTAAAACTTAGGGGTGGGATTTTACTCGAGCATGGTCAGTATGGTAATATCCTTACATCACCATATTTGGCAGATATCCAGTCCAGCAGAAACAGCCGTACTGGTTTTTTAACATGGAATCAGGGATTTTTAAATAGAATTTTTTTATGTATTCATTAAAATATTCAACTAAAACTAAAGATAGTCACCTAAAATGCTCAATTCCAAGGTTTGAGATGAATCAGATTTTTCGTTTTAATGCAGTAACATTTGCGTATAGTATAACAGTGACATAGGAAACTGTGTGTAACAAAACTTCTGGATCCAGAATTTTACAACAAAGATGTGATTTTCTATATGAAGGACTTCAATTTGAGAATAACTATGGTTAGTACATGGACAAGCAACATGTACATGCAAAAAACACGATTTGTTTGAATATTTCTGAGTCAGCCTTTAACACATCCTGTCTGACCATGCACTATATAGAATGTGCACTGGTTTACAATGTACTATAGGATACCACCAGCACAGAAGCGTACAATCCATAGGAAATATATGTTATGAAAGTGTCACATGTGGAAGTGTATTACGCTATTGTACTGGCTGTATAACCCATAACATGTTACACACAAGCGCACATTTTAAATACCGCATGATCAGACCACATGTTTTTTATTAATTTTTATTGTTAACATAAAAATCCATTTTTGGTCAAAGCACTCAACATGTGCTCAATAATTATTTTGTACAATGTTATTCTTATGTTCTCCTTTAATACAAGTTGCATGCCAAGAAGAGGTCGGAGTTTGTTTTCAGCACCTGCTTGTTGAGCCACAGCTATGGTAGCAATTTTTGAGGTTACAAGTCCACACTGGGATTGTTCTAACACACATTCTCTCTGGCTCCTGCCACCCCCTCCCCAAACAACACTCTATATTTAAATAGTTGTTGGCATGGTTTTTTTAAAAACTTCTCATGATATATCGGGAACTTGGCGAAAAGTGGACCTTTTAGGTTTAAAAGTGGAACCTAACCCCCTAAAATGTCCTTTGAGATGGACAGTTTTTATATTTCATCAAGAAAGTGTACTGTCTTGTGAATTTTTCAAAATGTTGACCTTTGTTATCATAAACAAATTAGCAACAGTGGCCCTTTTGTGGAATATGGGGGTGACCACCCCACACACCCAACCCCCCCCCCCCGTGCCACAGAATCACCAATTTTAGTTCTTTAGTCAATAACTTCTTCAGCTCTACAAGCTATTGTAATTTCTGGTAACCATGAACCAAGCACAAATTTGCTCATCATATGACAAAACAAATGTCCACCACAAATATTCTGCAGTGTGTGTGTGAAAGGGTTTCCCTTCCAGTGCTAGCAAATCTTATTTTTGGGGTAAGGTGGCAGGGTTAGGCTGCAGGTAGAGATTGCCCTTTTTACCTCTCAATCAATATACACTGTTATAACTTTATTCCATGACCCTGATTTGTCTTCTTACCTTTCCTCCTTGATTCAAGATTTTTTGTAGAAATCCATAGACAAGTCTAACCATTTGGCTTTTACTACACTTTCCACCTGTAATGTTACACATAATAGGTTTTAGGTACAAAAATGTATTAACAACAGAAGTTAAAGAGGTTTCCGGAACCTGACCGACCCATCTGACCAAAGAACACACTTTTTTCTGACACACTTATTAATTTGGAGGAACCTTTCCCGGACTAAGCACATGTTCATT
Organism: Ophioderma brevispina; assembly: GCA_023653785.1. Classification (NCBI taxonomy): domain Eukaryota; kingdom Metazoa; phylum Echinodermata; class Ophiuroidea; order Amphilepidida; family Ophiodermatidae; genus Ophioderma; species Ophioderma brevispina. Next base: position 56,963 of record JAMKCH010001653.1, read on the forward strand.
CTGTTAAGGTTTCCAATTCATAGGTGTGTCATAAAAAAGTGTCTGATGGGTTAGGTTACGGAAACTCCATTTTGCAAGGCACTATCAGGATCCCCGCTAAGATAGGGAGGCCACACAAAATCTTATAACACATCCAAACAATATCAAGCTACCACTCTTTTAATTTTTAAGGCTTAATGAAGTCCTATCTCCTAAAGTAACGGTTTTTTTAAAATAATTATCATAAGTGAAAAGCAACAATCTGTCACAATACACGCATTCCAAAATAATACAAATTGGTGGTATTTTATTATAAATGCTTCAAAACTACTGACCTATTTTTGGGGCCAAGTAGAGGTAATCTGAATGGTTAACTTAGCTTGTAGGACCTTATTTAGCACTAATTGGCACTAATTAATTATGCGTATTGTGTTGTGTTGTCAAGTACAAAACCCCTCCATCTGAAAAATGTAACAAGTCCATATTGCATTATGCGAGTTGGTACGTGTCCACTTGTTGGTCACAAGGTAAAATTTAAAAAACCACGTAGCACCAAATTGGCATTGCGCAGCAATGGGCAGTGCAAACTCCATGAATGGTATTATTTTCATGAAGAAAAACTCTACATAACAGGTAGTACCCTCCTTTTTACTCCCTGTAGCCCTTCATTTATAGATTTTTTTAAAAATTTCACCTTGTTTTACATTTTTTATAAATAAATCGTTTTGGAACAAGCAAAGAATTGTCGGCGTTTTTTTTTCGTTGTCCCACATCCTATTACTCTTTGAGCATTCATTTCTGCTTCCATGGATGGCCATATTTGTATTGATAAGTAGTAGCTACCCGCAATTCCCTGTAATCACATTTTTTTTTCAATAATTGATTTTATTGAGATATGGCCGAGACATGGTGCAGATCTGCAAATCCAAGATGGCGGATGATCAAAATGCGATATCTGTTCCTGCTTGCTAGAAAACTGTGGAAATTTACGATTCCAAATGATTGTGTCAGAATAAAAAATGACTATTTTATAAAGTCCAGAGTTTCCTTGCTTAGAACATACAAAGAAAAATAAATTTCATGCATCAGATGATTGGATATGATGGATTATACATAGCATATTTACACTGTGACAGATATGAATGACAAACTTGACCAAAAGTGTTAAATCGCTACTAAAGAGTCAAAATATTTGAAATTTGCAGAAGTAGTCTAAAAGTGAAGAATAAGTCCATAGAATTTGCATTTATTTTTCCAAATGAAAAATGACAAAAATGGAAGAAACAGCAGTGTTTCAAAGATATGAATCTCCAATCAATTAATGTTGTAGTAATTGTCCGTACAGACAGTAATGACTAAAATGTCTGATTTTGTCCTTAATAAGTTGTTTTCAGTCTAATCACTTGCAGGGTATGTTAGGATAGCTAAACTTGTTACAGACATGAAAAAAATCTGATTTTTGATGATTTTTCCAATTTCTGATTTGGCAAATAAATCCCTGATGGTGCCTTTAAGGGCAGTGTTAACCCTAGTGCTTTTGTTTTTACACGAATTTCTAATTTTTTGCACCATTTTAAACATCAACCTGTGTTCTATCGTTACCAACAAAGGTTATCCACTGCAGACAATCCTGAGCTGTATTTTTTGCCGATTTAAAACAGCTATTTGACCATTTAAAGTCACCAAAACCACATGGTCTTAACGGCGGGAATTTAAGCACATTTCACGCCGTCAGGCGCAAGGCATCGCGTCGCGCGGTGAATTTTTGCTGCGTAATGAAGCGTGCGCGTGTTTTAATGTACTTTTACTCGAACGCATCTTGGAAAAACGAAAAATAATATTTGAAAATGTAAACAAAGCGCTAATTTAGACCAGATGAAATTTCAATTTCTTCTGATTTCTGGAGTTAGAGACAAAAGATGTTTGATTCAATAGTGCATAAAGATGTACACCTGGCACAAAAAGTATCTCGGCATGTTTTTCGATCAGTATTTTGCCAAGGTCAGACCATTTTGAAAGTTTTCGAAATAAACATTTTGTTGCCTAGGTCTTGCTCTTTCATTTAACACCTCGCTTGTAAAAAAACGTGCAAAAATGGCTGAGATAGAGCGCCCGAAAGACGCAAACCCCCCAAACCAAAAGTTGCAGTTTTTGGATTTTTCAATGGTCACTGTGTGGTACAACGCAATAATATGTGTGTATTGATGCTACACAAAAGAAGTTTTCCGACTGAATGAGCGAGAAAGCCTACTTACAATATTGATTGTGGAACACGTGTTCGTGTCCCAGTACACTGCAAGCCCACTGAAAAATACAAAAAGCTGCAACATTTTGATTTGGGGGGTTTGCGTCTTTCGGCTTCTATCTTAGCCATTTCTGCACACTTTTATTTATAAGCGAGGTGGTTAAATGAAAGAGCAAGACCTCAGGCAACAAACGTAAATTTCCGAAAACTTTCAAAATGGTCTGACTTTGGCATAAGACTGATCGAAAAAATATGCCGAGATAACTGTTTGTGGCCAGTGTGTATTTTCATCACGTCACAACATACTCAATTTTTTGAAGTTCAAAGATAAAGTTTATTGTGAAAAAGAGACAGCTTGTAATGGCGTGAAAAGTGCACTTTTTTTACAAAAAATTTTTTGTTTTTTACAGATTTTATTGATATGTTTTTAAAATTTGGCATTTTTCAGACAAGAATAACTCCAAGCCGAAGGAAAGCAATCGTCTTATCTAGGGACAGTTTCCTCAGTTTTTCATTTTTCGATTTCTACTAAAGATATTCCCAATATATACTAAATTTTGGAAGAAAAGTAAAAAATCACATTTTGGCATTTTTACTTATATTTCGAAAAGTAATCTCTATTTAAAAAAAAAAAAAAAAAACGTCCCTAGACAAATTTTGTCTTCTTCTCAAAACTACCTAAGAAATCAATGAAAATTCAAATTGTTTTTATTATGCTGGGTCTGAAACTTTTGGGGCAAAAAAATCCTGTTTTTTAGTATTTTTCTCAAAATACGGAAAGTTTTACATAATCTGATGCCACCATCGTTCACTATCCAATTTTCTTTCTAGCATGTATACTTTGTTTGTGCATACAATTAATAAATATTTGCAAATTTGTTACAAACCAAAATAGGTACTTTTCACTACTCTCGGAAACTTCAGGGTTACACGGTCCTTAGTAACAGACAATTGTAATTCAGCAGATTTCAACATTTCTTTGTTTCCCTTTTCTAAACAATGTTACCACATCTCTGTTATTATTCCACCACAATTACATTTGGACTGAGCCCTTTCTTGGTATAATATACGTGTAAACTCTTGCTGATCAATGGTGTATCCAGACCGTGGCTTTTTGGGGCGGAAGGACCTCTAATAGTCTGAAAATATAGGCTGATTGTGCATGTCTTGGCATGAACCCAAAGGTGCGCCCCCAATAACACTCCCCAAGATACGCCCCCGAAAGCACTCCCCAAGATAACTCCCCCAAAGCACCCCCAGATACGCACTGCTGATAACCCCATATCACTTTTGCCTGTATGCCTTCTGATATCCTTGCAATGGTTTTCTCTCTTTTAAAGACTATATCTTTTATATGGACTTTTTAGGAGACACGCTCTCAACCATTTACGACAATACCACATACTTCAAGGATCCAAACATGTTACAATAGTGGGTCATCACAAATCAACATGATGCATTATGGTCTGTGTATTTCTTAACTGGCGAGTGTGGGCTGGACCGCCCGAGCAGGATAAAAATACACGACACTCGGATGGAGAACTGCACATATCCCTAACATGTTTTTCATTGCTAACGGGCACTAAACCTCACAAAACCACACAAGGCCATTTTACTGCCTAACAAATCAGAACAATTTGACCTGAACTTAAAATACATTGAATTGTGGGCTGTCATTTGGTTTGGAGATGCCCCTACTCACCAAATCATACAACAAATTAATGTTGGTTTGAAAGGATTTGGGTTTGGAAAAGCACAGATTTGTATTACCTGTTACAAATACCAGATAGCCATGGCACCAATATTGTATCATTGAATAACAAAAATATCACGGTCCTCGAACGCTAGTGTCGCCTGCTGTGCGGTTTGGGAAGATAGGCCTCATAGACTTGGGACCTTGACATGTTGACGCTTTGAACCTCAAATAGGGTTTGCTTATATCGCCATAAAGTTTTGGTTTCCAATTGAACTTCAAATTCTGTCATTTTATCATTTTCACCTATATTTACAACTTGTCTCACATTACCTTTGGACCTTTGTAGTGACTTAAGGGAGGCGACACAAAAACCAAGGTACAACGAGAGCTCTTTAGGCATACTCCCTCATCTGTTTGAGCTCCTGCATTTTGTGGAAATCTATATCAACAAGGCGGGTTTTTGGAACCACAAAGGTCCCCCGCCCATCGCGATAGTAAAATGGAGGGAATATCTTTTAAGATCACAGGGAAATTGTGATTGAAAAAGTGGTTCCTCAAACCACTGAGGCTGCTGCCATAGCAGTTGCATTTTGACTGTATCAATTTTTGACTACATTGACCATACACCCTATTGTAGTTTTATTTGACCTTAGATGACCGAATCCCTCATTTTTGGACCAAATTGACCCTATTTTTGACCATATTTTGACCTTTGACCCGTGCCACATACCCCACCGCTGAACTCATCCAACCGTCGACTTGGGTGACATCTATGGTAAAGAAGATGGACACCCTACTTGCTTAGATCAAAAATTATCGTGTTTACAAGGTTATATCCTATTTTTTGCCCAATTTGACCCTATTTTTTACCATATTTGACCTTTGAGAGAACCGATGTCACATGACCCATTTACTCCAGCCAACGCCTACTTGAGAGGCATCTATGTTGCGAAGATGACAACCCACACTTGCTTTCGATCCCAGATATGTGCTGGGACACACACACACGGACGCAGAGCATTTCTTATAAGTCCCCCTCCCCCCTTTCCAACTAAAGTTGGCGGGGGACCAAAAAGAGTGGTATATTGCTTCTAACATGCTACCTCTGACGATGAATAGTCATATTTTGACGACCACAGGCAGAAATCATGGACCACTGCTTGTAACCCACCTTAAACCACCCTTACTGCCAAATGGGTACATCTGACCTAATCCATAGAGATATAACAAAGTATATTCGTGTCTCTTTTGGGGCTTTGGGATCTGTGTTGGCAGAGAATCAAGGTTGCATAAGAACACATATATAATTTCCTCCTTTGAAAAGTCACTGCAACTAAAGGATTTAATAGATTGGTTGACTGTCCAGGACTTGCTGTTTCTGCTAATCATCTAGACAACTCTCTGGCTAACTGAATAGGTGGTAAAGAGGTGGTTAATTTCAATCCCATTGCACATTATGTCCTAAATGTCCTTGTTTCCATTTAATTCTTAACAATTCTTTTGCAAATTTAAGGCCACTGCGATGTTCGTCAAACTTTTCCTGTTTTTTTCAGTTTTTATTTTAGCTTTGCTGTTATTGCCAACTTATATTACCTTACTGTTGAAGACCTATGTAAAAACTGTATTTGTATATTACTGTTTTTTTAAAAAATTATGGTAAAATTTGAATTTTTTAGAAGAATTTCTGTGCTAATAACTCATTTCAAAAGGTGAGGCAACCTACCTTAATTACTTATGCATGTTGTGCCTCACTAAAGGTCATCCTGCATACTGTCACACCCTCTTAGTATCAGCTTTTTCCAACTCTGTACGTTGACCATGGACACCATTCCTCCCATTTGTCTTAAAAGAGAAAATTGATATTACATATGCTATCTGCCAATTGTTAGGCTAAGGAAGATTTTCCTGACCATATTGCGTACAAGATTTTCTTCAATTTTTTAAAAAAGCCTTTCTTATCTGTATCTTATTTATAATTACACTCACATGGACTTTAAGAGAATTTTATGAATTTCACCGGTTCAAATGATATCAATCATTGCAAATTGCACATTCACTCATTCAAGCCCAATTTTCTGGTTGGTAAAAATATGTCCCTCTTAAATTTCACACAATCAAAAGCTTGACTTTTTCTCATATTAATTTTAAGCATTTTGCTGTTACTTACCAACTATCTTACTCCTGTTGTGATAAATCCTATGAAACAATAATAACAAAAACAGGCAAACTCGTATTTAACGGACATGTCGTAAAGTATTCCCTGCCAAATGTCTCGATCACTAAATATGCACAATAAATGCACTACCACCCACCCCCCCCCCACCACCCGGCAACACCACCCCCCCCAACACCCACCTCCTCCCCCAACACCCACCCCACCTCCTCCCCAACACCCCCTGCCACACACACCCCACCCCTTTCCTAGCCCCCGTAACACTCCACCCCCTCCCAACCCAACAACCATTCCAACCTCCTCCCCAACACCCCACCCTTCTCCCCATCACCCACACACCCCAACCCCTCCCCCACCCCAGACACCCCACCCCTCCCCCCACATTCCACCTTCCCCATCACCACCACATCCTCCGAACCTGCCACACACCCCACCCCCCCTCCCCCACACACCCCCGCAACACCCCAGCACCCTCCCAACACCTCACAAGCACCCCACACCACAACAACACCCCACCCCTCCCCCAAAACCCTGCAAACCCCCCACCGTCCTCCCCCATACCCCACAACACCCCAACCCCCCCCCCCCATCCCCAACACACCCAACATACATTCCCCTCCCCACACCCGCACAAACCACATCCCTCCTTACCCCCACACCTTCAACAAAGCCGGCCAAACCCTAACACCCCTCAACAAACAGCCCCCCCTCCCTCCCCACACACCCCCTCCACACCGCCCCACCCTGTCCCAAACACCCTCGCCCCCCGCATTCACCCAACACCACCCCCGCATCAGCCCGACCACCCGACCCCCAACTCCCTGGCATAGTAGTCTCATGTAGCGAGGAATTTTGCCTATCCACATCCCACGTACCATTTCAGAGATACAACATTACCTTATTTAATTAGCTCATTGCATACCTAAGCCGCGATATCACATACTTGTGATCAAATTTGCAAAAAAGATGTGCACCATGATAGCTTTCATGCAGTCTCAGGAATCTTTGAGTATCCGATGTAACCCGTTTCAAAATATAGCATGACGCTGATTTTTCATATTAATTAGCCATTTGCATACTCAATTTGCCCAACATACACCAAATCTAATCAGTTCGAGAACTCTTTCAGCCCGCTTCCTTCCACCCAAGTACATCATTATACGCCTTAACGGAACTCCAGAAAACTTGTAACACAAGCCTGCAGATTTTTTTTGTAAATTAAATGCAAATGAGATACTTAATTAGCCTATTTCACGTCCAAATCAATCAGTTCGAGAAAATCATGCAACCCGCTTCAATTTCCACCAGTTACTTCCTCAATTTGCCCAAATAAAGACCCCAAAATCTAATCAAGGTCGAGACTCTGATCTTCAGCCCGCTTCCTTCACCAAGTTATATCATTATATCCCTTACCGAGAACTCTCCAGAAAACTTGTACACAAGCCCTTGCAGGAAAATTTTCGTAAATTAGCCAAGTAGAACTTATCATATTTTACGTCCAAAATCTAATCAGGTCGAGATCAATCATCCCGCTCCCTTCCACCAATGTACATCATGGTCGCCCTTACGGAACTCCAGATAAATCGTATACAACGTGGGTTACCATTTTTATGGACAAACGGACGCTGCTCATTTCATAGTCCCCGTTCCGAACTCGTTCGGCGGGGACAAGTTAGTTAATTTAAGTTTTTAATCCAGTTTTATCCCTGCTAAACGGGAGTGGCTGGATATACCTCACACTCAGCAAATACTGCTGTGTGAGGATTTATTGGAGCAAAAGATAATTGACCGGATGCCCTTCCTGACATCAATCCACAGTTTTCGGCGGTGGGCCTAGCCTTTGGGCAACGACACCCACCATGCAAGGCAGCATGTGCTGGATGGCCCCCATTAGCTCTCCAGAGCTGATGCCCTTGTAGGTAGATCTTCTTTTTCATTCTACCAGGGTAACCAGCTACCCTCCTCGTCAGATTTCATTAGAAACCCAATGGGGGTGATGGTTTAGCCACCGACAACTCGGCCCTGGGACAGGTAGTACTGGTTACCAGAACACCAGTAGCAGGCCCTCAAAGAAAACCTGACCTGACCAACCAAAATAAATTATTGTAATTTTTTCATTAAAGGCCGACTCAGAGATTTCATGAGGAGGGCGCCCTCAATTTCCAAAAAAAATCGTGTTTTTTGCATGTACATAATGCTTGTCCATGTACTAATCACTGTGTGAAATTGCTAAGCTTAAATCGAATTCCTTCATATAGAAAATCACAACTTTGTTATAAAAAAAATTTATTATACACAGTATCCTATGGGACGTAATACTACACATAAATGTTTACTGCATCAAAACGAAAAATCCGATTCATCTAAAATTTCGGAATTGTGCATTTTAGGTTACTATCTTTAGTTCTAGTTGACTATTTTTCATTATTACACAAAAAAATAATATTTCGAAATCTCTGAGTCAGACTTTAATTCCCTCTGCAGAAAAACACCTCATCATTGATACCATTTATGCAGCTGGTACCTAATTGTTGACATTTTTTTTAGTTGGTACATTATTGATGTACAACCTTTGGCTTAAAAAATATTGAAGTATGAAGCAGTAGATTAGTTATTGAATAGACAATCTTGTCATTATTTTTTAAAGTAGTCTCAGTGGAAAGAAGACAATCTTGTCATTATTTTTTAAAGTAGTCTCAGTGGAAAGATGACAATCTTGTCATTATTTTTTAAAGTAGTCTCAGTGGAAAGATGACAATCTTGTCATTATTTTTTAAAGCAGTCTCAGTGCAAAGGTCACAGAGACATAGGATTTCTCTGTTGTCTTGTTATTCATCATGTAAAAGCTCAAAGTACTTCCAACATCTTTTGTTTAGCAAACCATATTACACACTGAGAATTGAACATGAAGATACTAGTATCTATCTGTTGTCCAGCTCCCTTCCTATGTACCTGTTTACGCCATTCAGGGTCCATGTACATTTCTTCTTTGGCTCCCATCTGAGAATCAGACATTCTGTCCCACTTAGCCTGCAGTAACATACAAACACCATCATGTCACATCTTTACCTTTACATGTATCCAACTTTATGACTAACAGGATGCCATTCCCCAGTTCTCAATTTGTTTTGTGAGTTATCAGATGTTTTAAATATTAGAAAAAAAAAAAAAAAAAAAAAAAATCCGATTCATCTAAAATTTCGGAATTGTGCATTTTAGGTTACTATCTTTAGTTCTAGTTGACTATTTTTCATTATTACACAAAAAAATAATATTTCGAAATCTCTGAGTCAGACTTTAATTCTCTCTGCAGAAAAACACCTCATCATTGATACCATTTATGCAGCTGGTACATCACTGATATAGCACTTTTTGCAGCTGTTACATAATTGTTGACATTTTTTTTAGTTGGTACATTATTGATGTACAACCTTTGGCTTAAAAAATATTGAAGTATGAAGCAGTAGATTAGTTATTTTTTAAAGTAGTCTCAGTGGAAAGATGACAATCTTGTCATTATTTTTTAAAGTAGTCTCAGTGGAAAGATGACAATCTTGTCATTATTTTTTAAAGCAGTCTCAGTGCAAAGGTGACAGAGACATAGGATTTCTCTGTTGTCTTGTTATTCATCATGTAAAAGCTCAAAGTACTTCCAACATCTTTTGTTTAGCAAACCATATTACACACTGAGAATTGAACATGAAGATACTAGTATCTATCTGTTGTCCAGCTCCCTTCCTATGTACCTGTTTACGCCATTCAGGGTCCATGTACATTTCTTCTTTGGCTCCCATCTGAGAATCAGACATTCTGTCCCACTTAGCCTGCAGTAACATACAAACACCATCATGTCACATCTTTACCTTTACATGTATCCAACTTTATGACTAACAGGATGCCATTCCCCAGTTCTCAATTTGTTTTGTGAGTTATCAGATGTTTTAAATATTAGAAAAAAAATCCGGAATGCATGTATCGTCTGCTGTGGCGGTATTTTAAATTTGACCTCTTGATGACATTTGACCCCTGATAACCTCAATGACTTTTTTTGCATGTTTCACTGACATATAAGATTATTTTCACAAAGTTTCAGCTGAATCAGACAAACTTGCAAAATAGGTAAATAAGCTCATTCTCATGAATATGCAAATAAGGTCAACTGGTAGAGTTCAACATGTTCTATCACTATCCAACTGCCATATGAAGTTAATTTGTCAATGTGAGGTATTACAATTGATTCCGTCATGTGCTGTATGAAGTTGTGCAATAGCGCTTGATGGAATGAATGGCAATACCTCATTTGCATCCATGGGACTTCTATATGAAACGTCTACCCAAAATCTATGCCAAAAGCAAGCTAGGTGGAAGGTGCATTAAAGCCCCTTTCAGCGATTTCTTCACAATGTAAACAAATCACGCCCCCTATTTTCATCAAAGTCCATATTTTTGCACTGTTGTAATGGAAATTGTTGTAGTAAAGACCCTGTAAGTAGCTCGGGAAGTGGCTAAGCGTAACATGCCGTATTTGTCAAGAAATTATGATTTTTATGCTTTGTTTACTAACAAAAACTGGGATCCAAATTTTTTAGGTCTAGAAACAGTTGCAAATGGCATCTTCAAGACCGTTTTAAAATGCTTTAGTGTCTGTTTTTGCACAACAGGAATATAAGGTGTTGATATGACCTAACACTTGCAATTTAGAGACGAATCGGCATTATGAATTTGGAAAAAAATAACTGATAGTGACTTTAAGATGATAATGTCACACTGTACTAAACTAGCACTAAGATTTTTTCCTGGTTTTGCCTAGAAATGGCACCAAACCAACACTTGTTGAATTGTTTTCAAGTATCAGACACCGACTATACTCTGCAAACCTAGCAGTACAAAGTAATCAATAAACTCCCACACCAGTCTCACAAGGAATGCCTGGTATTTGTCAACTTATTTATAACCAGTATTTTGTGTATCAGTGTATGAGATATGTTTTGTTCTTAAATCACGCGCTGTCTTCAACGCGAGCGATTTAGACTGGCCTAAGAGCGTGTAAGTGCGTTTTGTAGTAAGGCGCGATAATGCTGCACAGCGCATCAATTAATTTACTTTGTACTTCGAAGTTTATGAAGTACACAATGTTTATTATATTATGTCTAATTATTGTTTCATACCACATAATAAAGTACCGTATTGTTCCTAATAAATGCCCCAGGGGTGGTGCCTTTTTCAAAAGGGAGGGCATTTATTACAGTCAAAAATGGAAAGTCAAAAATCCTGCAAAAATCA
>JAMKCH010001654.1:0-37606 GCA_023653785.1 Ophioderma brevispina
TCAGAGCAGAAAAAACAAAAAAAAAAAAACAAAAAAAACCCCATAAAACAAAAAACTGGCATAGCCAGGGGGGGGGGAGCCCCCACTGGGGAATTTGCCCCCTGAAAAATTAGTGATTTAAATAGGCCATATTCCTTACTAACAAATTTTAGTATATGCTCTGCCCCCTGAAATATTATGTGCTCCCCCCTCCCCCCCGAAAAAAAAGCTGGGCTACGCCATGGTTCAGAGCAAGAAGTGCTAGTGAACGAAGAAAAGGTTGGGATGGAAGATAATTGGTTATTTTTTACATGTGAAAAAATCAGTGGTGATGGAATTGCAAGGTAGCAAATGTAGTTTTCAAATATTCACACATGTTACTGTAATGAATAGCTTAGATGCAACTTTTAACATGGTCATGAACCTGTTGTTATGGCTTTCAATGCTCAGGAAAAAATTTTGTTTTGAAAAAGGTCATCTGATAACTTCAGTTGCAATCTGTGAGTCTTTTACTAGGTTGTGTACAAGGGTAGAATATGAAAGTGTATATTCTGTGTGGCGGGATACAAATTTGCTTGAGGTTTTGGGGTTAGGGAACAGCCATTTCTAAACTTCCACTCATGTATATACTGGTAAGTGCAAGTCGGTGATAACACTTCAAGGTGTATGTAGACAAGAGCAATCTATAGGCAGGGGGGGGGGGAAATAATTGAATGTTGCCAAGAAACCTGAAAAATCCCAAACCAAGTTTTCATGTAAGGCGTATCATATTTCCAGTCAATTCCTCTAGACGAGTTGTGGTGGACATATTGCATCTGTATCTGTGGATATCAGATGATTGAGGTGAGAGTTAGTGAAAGATGTGAATCGCTGACAAAATGGAAAAGACAAAAGGAATGTCCACATGATGTGTGCCAAGGGAAGAAAATTTTCATTGAATATGGTATTCATTGCTGCATTTTACCATGATCGTGTTAGCGGGTAAGAAAACCCTCGAGAGTTGTCATTCAAATTTCAAAATGTTGTTGAGGAAAGAGTACACAAGGCTGATTTACAGAATGAACCCTTAAGACAGTGGTGAACCAAAAAATTAAAACACATTCTCAGTTGCAAAAGAACTGAAGGACAACTGTGGCTAGGTATGTGGCTAATCGCTGTGATTAACCTCAGAGAGTTCTATGCTGAAAATGTTTCTGTTCATGATGAAATCGCATTTGACATTCATACCTTTAGCATGCGGGGGATGCGTTTCAGATGTTGAATTGGTTTGAATTTTGGGGGGTAAGGTCCAAATTCATATCGCCTGCACCACTTTTATTTTACCCCGGTTACCTCTCCTGGCCGACAGAGGGTTCCCTACAATGTGACTTTGCTGCCATATGTGGTGCAAAGCTAATAATCCATGCATTCACTAAGGGTAATAAAAAAACAAATAGACCGTATTAAATATGACGTCAGCAACCCGAACCATGGTTGGGGGACAAGATGCTACATTCCAGGACTACAATACATTCACCTGCCAATGATCCATGTGCAATCGATAAACATAGTCGATTGACAGGTGAATGTATTGTAGTCCTGGAATGTGTCTATCTTGACCACCCCAACATGGCTGCTATTGATACGGTCTATTCTTCAGACATCGGGTTTCATCTGGATCTGTTGCCCATTATCAGCAGTATGCCAGCAAGTGAGCTGTTGTCAGCACTGAGAATGTGGATGTCCAGCATTTGACTGAATACTACAAACGGTTTAGCAAATGCAATCAATGCTGAACCTGAGAATGCAAATTACCAACAAGTGCAGATGATATGGGACACAATGTCATTGGCATCACCGACAGTCTAAACCCAAAACCATGGAGGAAAGCAAGTTGCACAGTCACCCATATTTTGGGAAGTAATCAATAGGTGGTCCTGGGTTTTCCTACCGGAAATCATTTTTTAACCGAAATTCCTTCCCACATAACACCAAAGATTGTACGAGTAATAAATAAAATAGCGGCTATATATTCTATGGTGCTTTGTGTCATACGGTAATTTTTTCTGTCATAAATGCTGCCAAAAACCGTTGCTGTTACATAAAGTTACCAGTAACGAGTACTTAGATTGACTTGTAATTTTTGCGCCACACAACAAATGTGCGCGTAGTTTAAAGGCCAGCGCACTTAAACGCGAGCATTGCATGGAGTGATGATATCTACTCGTACACGTTTGGTGCCTTGTGCGATAGGAATTTCGGTAATAACAAATGATTTTGGCAAAATTAGACCACTTTGAGAATTGCAAAAACCGTAAAATACAGGGCAATTCAGGAATGACGAGAAAAAACACTTTGCTTTTCGTCTAGCTACGGTTACACCATGAATAAACTGCTTTTGATTGAAATTGTAACGTTGAATATTTCACTGCTAGACTATTGCTACTTTTTGCAATTCATTATTTTGTTCATCTCAGGTATGGGAAAGCCATAGAAGAGAATTGGAAATTCAGAGCAAGCCGCATCTGATGATGGGTACCTTTGCGCCTACCAGGTTACACGAAACAAATCAATTGCCATATTAGATGGATGATACAAAATTGGTGATTGAATGAAGATGTTACAGCCAACGAAACTAAACCTATTTCATATCGGCGATGATACAGAAGCTGACGGACAATGGGTTTGTTACATCCAACATAAAAAGTGAGATTTCAGATACAAGTGATGATGATGGTGTAAGTGTTGAAAATACAAAGGGCAGTGATTAGCTCTTTAGTCAAATGGCCCTATGTATGGCCGGAAAAACCCCATTGTTTCTTAGCAACAGTGTTGGAAAAATCTTAAAAAATGATCCCCAAAACTGACGTGTAACAGGGCACCTCAAATATTCCAAAGAAAACATGACTTTATAGTGATGGCATAACTAGTAGGTTTTTAATCCAGCATCCATCGGTTCAGAGCAGCAGGAAAAATTGGTTCCTAGAACCATGAAAAACATGGTCATATGCATGGTCTGCAGTCTGGACTATATCGAGGGTTGACAAAACAGAAGGATGTAACTCACTTTTGGTGATTTTGGGTTTGGTACCAAAAAAACTGTAACACTACAGATTCTGACAAAACCATAAGCCTTAACTCAAGTCTACTTCGAATTGCCTATAAAGCAAAATAAAACACTCACACATCTCAATGGTGCACCCTTGTTACTAACAGAAAGCCTTAACCAGTTACGACCTTCTGATGGTAAACTGTATTTGGCCAAACATGAGTTGAGGCTTCATAGCTTGCACAATTGCCAGAATTGCAACAGCTTTTAGCTCCCTATCCCGCTTATATTGATGATTTTTTAAAACCATTGCCAAAGGATGATATGCTTAAACATCTGATTGGAAATAATGTGTCAATCATAGCATGATTGAAGATGTAACTCACAGATTACATTTTGATTACCGTGTCGTGATGAAGGACATAACTCAGCATTTCCAAAGAAAGATTAAAGAATTTCTTGAATTCTGCTGTTTATTAATTTAAACATTGTTCCTTGTTTTACTAAAGTTTATATAATGTTTGCTTACAGACAATATTGAGCTTATGAGTGTTACAGCCCAAGATATTTGCAAATGATTTATTTCCTTTGAGTAGATTAAGTCATTAAATTAAGCACATAAAAATATTATAAATTAGGCTAAGCATTTATAGAAATAAACTGGTTTGTGTGCATATCTAGTGTGTGCAAAACCAAAGAGAATAAAAACAGACAAGCGGAGAACATCTAGAACCTTAGTGATTTCATTAGGAAAGGTTAGAAGGCTCTGGAATTTAACTCAAGTCCAGAGATCTGACATAGCCCATGTTGCTTTTCTGACTATATAGATGGCGCCCTACGTGCATTACAGGCAGGAGAAAGTGCTGTATCCATATAGAACGTGGGATCTGTTGCGTAGGTTTCAGGACTAGATGTAATGGGCCTAGGATTTAGTACACGACTCAATATAGGACTGCGCTAGATCTTCTAGAATGTTGGAGGGATATATAAAGCTCAGGTGAGAGAAGATGAGTCAGAGTATCGCAAACATTCAATACTCCAAGGAGAGTTACATACCACCATGCTCCAAAGTTATGCAGGAGGTATAGTGACACTTAGTTGCTTAAGTTTGGTCAGCGACAGTAATCGCAGTTCAAACATAGTCTTCTGTAGTGGACAGTGTCATAGTAGTCTCAGCTCTATCAGTTTTCGTCCATTGTGTAGCCGTGGTTCGGTTTCCGTATTTCGTGTGCCTTGAGTTAATCCAAGGATAAAACAAGCTGACAGCACTTTGGACTTTAAATTTAGTCGACCTCCGAGCTGCGGGGTCATTTAGGAGCTGGTTTTCTCAGTAAGGACAAGTCGTCGTGGACACGTCCCACTATGGAAAAAGTGGAGTTTTAAACGCTGAAAGAGTCGCCCGGACTCTTTGCAAGTTCCGCATCTTAATTGTAATCTCGCGGCAGCCCGCGTACGGCACACACCAGGTAGTAAGTTTAGTTTGTTTATTTAAATTAACAACTTTATATAGATTAACCTTTGATATTGATACTAATCGATGTTTGAAGGAGATTGATTTAGACACACAATTAAAATAAAATATTTTTGAATATTTGTAATCAAGTTCACAGTGTATTGTTCTAGTTTTATTCAAGGAGAGTTTGAATCCGTAGTTTTGAGGTGGTTTTGCCTGGGCAAGGTACCGTAAACAATGAGGATTATTTACATTTCTTGGAGTAAGAATAGATATGCTTAGTAGAAAATATTAAACATCCAATTCTCAAAAGCAGTATTTTGAGTTAAGGCTTCTGATTGTCAACCCTCGATATACTCTTTCTTTCTTGCTTTCTCAACTTAAAAAAATATCTCTTTTTTGTCTTAATAATATTTCTTTAATACATTTTCTAAAAAGGTTTTCAATTTTTTTTTAATATATATTTTTTATAGATAAGTTCTACCAATGGACTGGTTTTGAAAATGAGGGACAAGGACTAGTGTGGATTTTTCCAGATAAAACCGCGAATCATCTACGATTACGCAAATATTTTTCAGACCGGGGGAGCTTTCTTCTGTCACCTGAAGGGAATTAAGCATCGCAAACATGGTCATCAGGTGAAAACAAACTCTCGAGAAACGGCAGGTTTCATTCATTA
This sequence comes from Ophioderma brevispina, assembly GCA_023653785.1. Taxonomy (NCBI): domain Eukaryota; kingdom Metazoa; phylum Echinodermata; class Ophiuroidea; order Amphilepidida; family Ophiodermatidae; genus Ophioderma; species Ophioderma brevispina. The sequence continues at coordinate 5,140 of JAMKCH010001654.1, forward strand.
CAAATGGTCCAATAATGGCAAGTCATTTCCAAAATATAAAATTATGCTGTTGGTATTCTTTTTAAAAATTTGTATTTCATTTAAGTTTTATATTCACACATTCTTAATAGTGTTCTGTTTTTCTTGTTAAAATTTGTGATATAGGACACAAGGCTTTACGACGATGACCTCTAGCCATTCTATCCAAATAGACCCACCAACCCGCTGAAGATGAAAATCCAAGAATTGTTGCTGATGACCAATTGTCAGAGGATGCAAGACCTAAGAACCGGTTCACCGCCATCAAGAAAAAGAGGGAGGAAAAAACAATGGGAAGGCAAATCGTGTAAAAAACAATGATGCTGATAGCACAGGGGTAATTCAGTGGCCAGATTGGGATAACGAGTTTGATTGCGGGGTCTACGATGTCATTAGCAGTACAGGTTCTTTTGAAATGTCAGATAGGGAAAATGAATCTGACTCTGGGGTAAATGTTGAAGTTAGACATAAAAAACATAGTAAAATTACAATTTCTATAAATCACAAACCGGTGGTAGGCCTTACAAAGGCATCAGAATTGAAGACGTACCGGGTACATCACAAGATACCGATTTTCTAAATAGAGCTAGAACTGCTAAAGACAAAATGAAAGAATCTACAAATTCACTTGGCAAAGAAGATGCATCGAACGTTAAAAATGACAGGTCTGAAACAGGAATTGGTAATGAAGAGCAAAGTAATTTGGGAGTTTCCGTAACCTGACCCATCTGACATACTTTTTTCTGACACCCGTATGAATTTGGATACCTTAACGGAATAAACCTGTGCTTTATTCCGTGAAAAGGTTTCCGAATTCGTGTGTCCGAAAAAAGTTTGTCAGATGGGTCAGGTTATGGAAACTACCAAGTAATTCTGATAGTATAGATACAAATGAAAATCAAGAACCTGAACATAATTGATCTTTGTTCAGAGAAACCCACAATCGTAGATTCAATGCATTGGAATGAATATATCATTTAAATTTAAGTAGAGATGTAAGGGGTGAGGTAGGAACTCAGCTTGCAGCTATAGGCAATATGTTAGAGAGATTTTTGGCCAAAATTTGCTATCAAAATAAAATGCAGCCAAGGGATTTTGCTAGTCGGTAATAACTTCTCCCAAATTTAGAGATTATTACTCTGCCATGGGCTTTAGAGATTTTGATGTACAGCTTATTCTAAAATACATAGAAAAGATTCTCCAAAGCAATCAACATTTATATAATACTGAATGGCTTTGAGTATGATACAAGAATATTTTAGCGAGTGCAATATATTCTTGTATCATACTAAGAAAACCCATTCAATATTATTATTATTTAAATATCAGGCTGACTCAAACCATACCTTGCGTTGACAGTGTGTAGTCCAAAAGTCAGTATAAATGCCTGGATGTGATACAATATTATAATTGTATTACACAATACAAAATGTTCTTTGCACCACTCGGAAGCCTGATATAAATAATGATTCTATTTGCACTCGGGCATTACCATTGTAGTTAACCATGTTCGAAATTTGCAGGGAGGAGAGTTTAAGCATATTGACCCCTAAGATAACGATGTGTTCACTATGTTAAGTGAGGGATAATCAGAGTTTCTAATAAGGGAGGTTTTCTATGCTTTGGTAAAGCAATTATTAAGGCACTTTATTATAAAAGTGGACCTATGCAACATCCTAAGTGGCAATCCATACAAAAAGAGACCAAACTTTTGTTAATCCTCACTAAACAGTTGTATCAAAAGGCGGGGGTACAAGAGGGCAATGTAATGTCAGAACAATATTGTAAATTCCAAGAGGTTTTAGCACAAGATGACATAAAGACTTGTAGTATATAGTATGAGATATGCCAATGGTTATATTTACAAATGGTCAGATTTGCCGAATATGAATTTTGTATCATTACGATGCAGGTTACGTCGTCATTAGTAGTATCACTGCTTTTTTGAATAAATCTTATTTTTGTGATTCATGTATGGTATTGACCTCAAACAAAGATGACCATCATTGTGAAGGTACATGCATTCAGTGCAAGACAGATCATTGCGACGCTAAAAGTACCATTGATATAGGCCTATAAATGCGATGATTGCATAAGAGATTTTAAAACAGATCTGCGCTTTCAACTTCATTTAGAGAAAACGTCGATGCGGCACTATTTGTAAATAGACAAGTGAATATTAAGTGCTTTATTTGTTCTATAGATATTCTATCAGTAGTTACCCTTCCAGTCTGTTACGCACCTGCTAATTGGAAGGTTCACTGGCCGATACAAGGCTAGGGGATGTGTTGATCAGGTTTTTCTTGCTCAGGACCAAGTCATCACACATTCTTTTATGTCAATATGGGACTTGGTGATGCCAAAGATGAAGCATCATGAGAACTCTACTCCACCAAGAGGTTTAGATTTCCAGGTTGCAGCATCATGAGCCTCTACTCCACATAGAGTAGACGTCCAGGTTGCCAGCATCATGATACTCTACTCCACCTAGAGGTAGAAGTCCAGGTTGCCTAGATTAGTGCAAAACAGGTGCTCAGAAGCATGTTTGCATACAATTAAAAGTAAAATCAAGAAAGTGGGAATCAGACATTCAGGAATCTCAGGTATGTGTATTGCTGTAGGTCATCAAGAGTGCATGCTGCTGGGGGAAGGACAGAGGCTGAGCTGGTGAAGCCTATATCAAGGAAAATTTGGCAGTATTTGCCCTCTCCAATGGTGGCATACTGGGGTAAACAATTATGATGCCTGGAACAGGTATTAGAACCTCAGCCCAGATAGTCAACAAAGATTTGACAAGGCGCAGATCTTCAGATTAGAGCGTCTTTACAGGATGCCAAGAAGACCATTTCCTTCATTTTGACTCGCTCATTGCAAAATCATTTTTTGGCCTTTATTTAGGGGCATCTGCCCCCATACTAACAAGTAAAGAGACATCACATTTTTGAAATTGTACAGGATTAAAATTTAACATGTGATTAATCTGGGATTGTCTAAATATGATTTTTAACCCAGCACACCCTCCTCAATTTTAAACCCCCCCCCCCTAAAATGGGAAGATTTGGATTTACTTAGTCGGATGAATTCTAAGACATTGAAGGCAATCTACCAGAGATAATGACCAAAAACATTCAACAGTGGATGGCCAGTCTGCATGCTGGAATGGAACAAAAGCTCAATAGTGGAGTAGGGAATCACTTGGTATTCTATAGTTGATATTATGGCCTGCAAAGTAAAGGAAATGTTAACACAACTTGAACAGACACCCCTCCATAAAGAGTAGACAATTCCCTTTTTTTCCCCAGATTCCTGAGTTCTCATGATTACAGTAAATTAAACACAATCAAAAGTGTCAAAGCCCTAAATCAGTCCTGAATTCGATTACATTTGAAGGGCAAGTCGATTCAAGAGCTAATGACCAAAACAGTCAACAGTGGATGACCAATCTGCTGGAACAAAGATACTCCCCCTGCATTTTGGCCCAAAGATGACGTGTTTGCCAACCTGAAGCAGTGACCAAACTCTCCACCTGACAATAGTTTTTTTGTTATCACACATTCATCTTTTTCGATTTCTTGTGAATTAATTGACACTCACCACAGTTCAGATCACATTATCTGGATTGTGTATCAAGATCTCCATTTTAATAGAGTATAAGTGCGGGGATGGGGGCTTGATTGCGCTGCCTAACATGAATTTTACCAAAGCCTGTAGGGCCTACTCTTTAAGCTTTTATTTACACCGATGTATTCGGAAGGTGCAATCGGGATTGCAAGCTCATAATAGATTTATTTGGTATGGGAATTTGTATGGGCAACCTTGGCTTTGATGATGTAGCAGCAGGAAAAGCTGTATTGAGAGGACAGCATGGAGAAGTCCGCCTCGGAATCATTGCAACATTTTAAATCCATTTTTGTCAACGACGTGTGTGACAATTCGTAAGGCAAAGTGTATCATTTTTGTTGATAATGGAGTATGCACAGTCTACAGACCAAACTTATGTGCTCTTAGGAGCAATAAGAGTACCTGCACTGGGACCTGCACTGTGCCATCAACTCTGCCTTCCTCCACAGTCAGTAATGATTATCTGACCCCAGAACAGTTAAGAGAAAGTTTACTTATGGGAATTATCATGTCTGTGAGTTGAAAACCCGACTTAAAGTTGCATGTTCTGATCGTTTAAGGGACCTCCTGATTTTACCCTCAAGTAGTATTGATTTTGATATTAGCTGATGAAAGGCTGTATTTTTTTCATTGTCATCCTGAAAGTTTAGCCTCCAAATCCATTTCATTCCCAAAATAGAGACAAATTGATGTTTTAATGTAGAGCAAATGATATTAGCCACTCATTAACGAATAACGGTCATCAATAAACCCAATGTATACTACTGATAAATGGGCCACCAACTACATCTAAGTCCGCAGTAATAAGGAAAACATGCACATTACCACTGAAAACCTAACCCTTTCCTGGACCTGTGCTAGGTAAATTCATGGGCCTCACACACACGGGACTTTAGGGATAAAGTTAGCAATTACTGGACCTCATCGCACACGCGGGTGGGCAGATGACTGATATCGGGTTGCAGTTTCATGAAAAACGGCCCGCGTGAGTTAGTGAGTGAGTGAGTATTAAAGTTTTACAAACGACAACTCAACACATTGTGTATAAGAAAAAAAATCGTGTCATTACATTCGACCTTGAACCTTAATAGCAAAAACAAACGCAATATAAACATTCATTTCAATTCACATAACAATTCAAAATTACAAAAGGATACACATCATACAGTGAATGAACCAGAGCAATCACCTATCCAGGTATAAAACAAGATAACCAACTAATGCAAAGATACACTTAGAAAACATGCATCAATAAAAACAAGTGTTCAATAGATATCTGATAAAATTATACTATACACAGCCTAGACTGATGACAAAGGTCATCATCATCCTGACCAAGCAAAAACTCACTTCAAATACAGAATAATCGACAATCACATCAGAACATGCAAACATGAATCCCTTTACAGACCAATAGATTGTCTCATACATGTACATTTTATAAATGGCACCAATACACTTGGCATTATCCCCAAACTGATAGATTTTTAAATTCAACAGTAGAAATTATACTAGAACCCTAATACAGTTGTGAGTCAAATGAATTGTTTCCCCGATGTCAAAATATGAAAAATATTGGTAATCTTTTTAGAATATTATTATATACTACTTTAATATTAACAAATCAGTACTCTTCTTAATCATCATGTCAAAAATCTGAGATTCATGCATTTTATTTTCCAAGTTATGGCCTCATTTTTAGACGGCTCACAAAATGCCACGTGTACAAATTTTTAGTACGTACACCATAGAGAATGAGTAAAATATTTAACAGTTTAATTCCCCAACCAGGATCCAGAACAAACGAGATAGGCAAGACTTTCTTGTTTGTGTGCATTTTATAATTCACCACATTGAAGCACAAAATTATTATATTTATCATGAAAAGAAAATTGTTCCAAAAATTCTGACCTTTTGACCTTTATCCAACTAGGTGTAGCACTTAAATTGAAACCTGTTTTGGTGAGTATTTTTCAATATCTGTTGTTTTGCCTTAGTTAATAGTTAAAAACGATTCATTCCAAACCTTGAAGAATTCTAAACAGTCCAAAATTAATTGCACTGTGTTGCATCAATCCCAACTTAATAACTGGCTGTGTTATTACCATTGGGGAATTATTAAAGTTATCCACAGAGTGTGCAAAGCACACATAGGTATCCACTGGAAATTTGCGCTTCAATTACCAATTCAATAGAAATCTGGTAAAAAGAAATTGAGGGCCTTTCTTTAAATGAGTGCAGATATGCAGTGAGATATTGATGCCTGTGAACCAAAATGAAAAAAAATTCAAAACTCCTGTGAAAGCTAATTAATGTACTTTGGAAAAGTATTTACCATTTTAAGAGCTACCTTGCCACAGTTTGACAAGAAAAAATCAGGATCTTTGGGGAACAATCATTTTGGATACACTGTAATGCTAATATTTACTATTACAAAAAAATAAATAGGTGTTCTTAATATGTAACAAATTGGTAATGATAAATGTTTGTTGTTTCATTGATAATTGATTTTAGCTACATGTACTTAAACGAGTATAATACAACAGAACATATTAATAATAAATTCCACAGTTTCGAAATAATCATTACACATTATATAAAATCATAAATTTAAATACAACCCATCTGTTAAAATAACAGACGAGTTGCCCTTTTAGCGCTTTACGACATGCATGCGGGGAAACACATCGGGCCAATCTTAACCCCGAACCCGCAGGGGGCCCCAGTTAGTCGCCTTCTCTTTTACGACATGCAGGGGAAAACATCGCGGGCCCCAATTCTAACCCCAAACCCGCAGGGGGTGAAAAACCGGCCCCTCGATGCGAGACACTCTGGCTGGAAAAATATAGTGCAGCACCAGTCGGAATTGCCTATGTCTCGCTGCTGTTGAGAAATGGTTCGACTTCACTGCCCTAAAACAATGGAACCAACCGCTCAAGCAATCTCCACTAGAGTAACCCAAAGTCTGGGGGAACATTTAATGAATGTCACTGTCCTACTGCTGGATGCTAAATTTCATGAAAAAGAATAAATTTTTCACTCTGATCAATATTATCAATGCATAAGCCAGAACAAAAATGTTTTGATGCCCCTTTTCCTCCCGACCGAACCCAAAAAATACCGAAAAAATCCGGGTCGGTTTTTTTTTTTTTTTTGAGATAGAAATCTCATTTTGGAGAAGTTTTTTCATGGACCAATAAAATCACTATTTTTCTACAATGCCTGGTTCTAAAATACGAAGGAAACCTGATTATACCTCCTTCAGGTCGTAGCATATGCCCATCTGCAGCCCGAAACATAGTTTTGGGTCTGAATACGTCTAACAATGTACAGTCCATTCCAGGTCCATTCGGGGACATTGGTCTGTTTCATGATAAGTTTAAAGTTGGGATTTTATAGAACAGAAAATCACACTTTTGAGATACACACCATGCATCGCCAGAAAATCATCCATCGCTTCAGGGAAATTCCCCATTTGCCATTTGAAATATATTCCAGAAATGATTGATGAGTAGATTTGCATAAATTTGTGTCCAATTATAGCCTCGTCTTTAGGATACAAGGGTTTACAAACAGTAACTGTTTCCATAAAACCTGGGCAGTAGCAATTTGACAAGACATCCGAGGTTGCGTGTAATCTGAAATGTGAAGCGGTGGTTTTTGCACATGCGCATTAAGGGTCAAAATGGCTGTGTGCACGTGCAGTAACAGCAAATATTGCGATGCACATCCAAAATTGTATTGGGAAGTAATCCAGCAGCTTTGAGTACGATTTATGCACACTTTGAACTTGGAATTTTTACCGAATGGATAAAAGGGATATAATATGTATATAATCTGAAGTTTTAAACCAAATTGGTGTGTATGATTTAGGGGGAATATCGCTGAATTCGTCATTGTCACTCAACTGGGCGATCGTCCGATTGCTCTCTCTAGCTATTATAAACAGCCCCAGCCCAAACGTTTCAATGGACGGTTTGTGCACATATCGGTGAAAAACAACCAGGTTAAAAATATGGACAAAAATATTACATCGAAAAAATAAAATCAAATTTAAATAAATAAAATAAATAAATAGAATCATTGTTATGTTACAATAGAGAATATGAAGAAAAGGTTGGGATTTGGGGTTTACTCATTCGCTGAAATGCATTCGTGTATGAACTGGTCGGAAGAGTTTCAACAAAACAAACATGGCGCGTGTACGCTGTTTCGGTATGTTTATGGGTCCATAATATAGTGTCCATAAGTAAACTCTGTACATATTGGTGCCATGGCACAATGCTGCAGAGAATGAAACAATTCGTGCCATTCACGATAAGATACATACAGACAATGAGACATATGCTATACATGTACAAAAACCAGGCTTTGAGAAAATGTCTTCCTTAAAAAAAAAAAAAAAAATCAGAGACCTAATGACCAAATTCTGTGGAGGTGAAAGGGCAATCAAACAATTTATTTGCTTGGCCTAATGACCGAATTGGGAAAGGACATTTTTTTGGGGCAGTTAGTTTATTCAGCCGTTGGAGTCATTGCCTGATTTACGGATTGTTTGTCATTTAACAGGTCCAATTTTTTTGTGGCCGAGAATGTTCATTGTCGGGCTTTGTACAGAATCTTTGGCAATAAGTCTTAATATACGTGTGAGGAAAAGCATGCTATAATAAACTGCCACTTGAGATGAAATCACTGCTGACAAGGAAAATGTCCATCCACCTCACTTATGCAACAGTTGCATCCAGAAGTTTACAAGATGGCGCACCAAGTAAGGAACAGGATGAAAAATGAAAAAGGCCAGATCCACTTTAAATAGATGTTGTACAGTGGCTGAGGCAGAGTGATTGCATGCACTATTTGTCAGATTCCATTCTGCCGCTACCATCCACACCAATTGAGCCGCCAAGCAGAAGCTAGCGCTGTAGACTGGGTATTATGTCATGGACTGAAAAGGGCCCTTGCACAATCTTCATCAACATAGCCAAGGAGGAACTACTGTGCAGAGACATCTTATCATCAGGGCAGACAAACAAGTTGGACAGCAAGAGTCTACAGTGGTTGTTGTTTCACACCACGCAGTTTGAGTGTATACCAGATATTTACAGGACCTATGTGATGATTGCAAGCTCATCACAGATTTATTTGGTAGGTGGGAATTGGTATGGGCAACCTTGGCTGACGATGAAAGCAAGAGGAAAATTATATTGAAAGGATTGATGGAGAAGTGGACGGAATCATTTCTGACGTTTAACCATCCATTTTTGTCAATTTTTGCAGTATTAATGCCATAGAAGGAAGCATGCCCATGGCCAAAGCCCATTTCGTACGCAACAGCGGCAACACCAATCTGTTGAAATTCGTTTAATGCGAGTGTATCATTTTGGTTGATAATGAGTAGGCACAGTCTTACAGACCAAAACATATGTGATCATAGAGCACATGAGAGTACTGTACTGGGACCTGCACTGTGCCATCAAACATCTGCTCTTCCTCCACAGTCAGTAATGATTATCTGACCCCAGAACAGTTAAGAGAGAAGCTGTCCATGTACAAAAGGATTACCGTAAGCTTACTGAAGAAACATCCAATTGAAACAAATTTCAGAACTGTACAAGATGATTCGGTAACAAGGCAGAAGAACAGGACTCCATGTCTGGGAGGCATTCACCAAAACTTGTGAAGAGGTCAAATCTCATTGTGGGTTGGACAAGCTGCCTACCGTATTACTGAAGACAAAGAAACCATGATGCCAAAAGAGCTAGACAAATTAGGTGGTATCCAGCAATTAATAGATTTTGCATCGACACTATACAATAAAATCATCAACATACAATGTAATAGGCAAGTCAGAGTTTTTGAATTTGCTCACCAAACAAAAATCAAGAAGCAGTGGCGGCGCCAGCTGGGGGGCATGGGGGGCCATTTTCCCCCCAATTTTTTTCTGTCCCCGTTGCCACACCACCCCATGAGGTCGTCGAAAGGAAAAGGAAAAAAATTATTTCGAAAGAGAAAAAAGGTTACGAAAGAAAGAAAATGAAGGAGTTCACTTTTGCCCCACCAAGAGTCACTTTGCCCCCCCCCCCCCCGTTGCCCCCCAGAAAAAGAGGGGTTCTGGCGCCGCCACTGTCAAGAAGTACATTGCTTAATTCACATCATACCTCAAGATCAGGTCGGACATTTTAAATCAAGTTGTTTTCGAATTTTATTCAGAATCAGCTGAATTCAAAAGAATTGAAAACAATAACACCAGAGCTTAAGGACAAAACAGCCCAAGGTGGGATGATCAATCTGCTGGAACAAATATACCCCACCTGAAGAGTGATAATTTCAATGTAAAATTTTTATTTCAGTCTACAGTCCAACCTTGTTTATCCGGCCACCATTTATCCGAGAGATCCTCTATTATCCAGACGGCGGACCAGTCGTGCCAGCACGGTTTATTTTTTTCTCCCCTTTTTTCATGTTAACCACCATTATTGCGTTACACTGTAAATCTCTAACAATGGGACTTACCATAAGCAAGAACAACGCTTCCCGGCTACCTAGATTGGTTTGTTTTTCTGGTTGTAGCCATGTTTTATGGACCACACGCCTCATAATCATAGCCTCTATTACACCATGACAGTATGTAATTTATTTAACATGCGACATCAAAAAACTTTTACACCCAGTTCCCAACATTTATTGTTTAAATTTCTAAGAGTCTATTCTTACTTGATTTCATCATGCCTCCAAAATCGTTGAAAAGCAAAACGTTGTAATTCCCGAAAGTTGAGCAGAAGCTTGACATCATCGATAGACTGGAGAAAGGTGCAACACCGGCAAGAATAGCAGAGGAATTTGGTATAAGAACCAGTACAGTCTCTGATTATTTTAACAGAGGAGTACCCTCAAGAAGTAAGTTTGTTCTGAGACAATGGTTTTTGATGTCTCTGCAAAACGGAAGGTGATGCGGTCTGCGAAATAATGATGCCGTGGATCAAACGAAACTACTGCTGTTTTCTGCAGCAGCGTGGGGGTAGAAGGAAAGCCACAAATTACAACTTTTGTTGATAGGGAAACCGAGGGGTTCAAGAATATCAACATGGCTGCCATTCCCCGTTACGTATACAAACCAGAAGAAACACGTGGCTGGATAGCGGATTTTCGCCCCAGTGGTTTAAGCATGATTTTTGGTCCCTGCCGTTCGCCCATTTGACGAGGAAAAGGTCTTCCTTGAAGGCGATCCTCCTCTTGGACAATTTGCCCCTTCCCATCCAGAGGCTGAAGAAATGACATCAGATGATGGACAGATTAGATGCGGTATTCCTACCACCCCATACAACCCCACTTCCTGCAACCTAGGCGCCCAGGGTATTTTGGAGACCGCGAAGCGAATCTATCGCAGAAATCTCATCAAGAAGAGATCCTCTTTTTTTTTCTGAACTGATGATTCCAACGTGAGCAGCTTGGATTTCATCAAAATCCTTAACATTCAAGGATGATGTTTTAACCTGTTCAGCTGAGCATGAATGCTGTCAAAACCGACACAATTAGAAAGTGCGGCAGGGAAACTCAAAACCTGAACCAGAAGCAGGACCTAGATGAGGTGACAGCAAAGCTTGCGGTTTCCACAAGAAAGTGATGAAGCGACCTACAGCCTTGGTTCATCAGCTCCCTGGCGGTAGGGAGTGTACAACCGATGAAATTCAGGAAGTGGATTGGGTGGACAGAGATGAGCTGGATGGCAGTCACTAATGAAAAGAGATTTAGATTCCAGTTCTGGGGGCCAGAGCAATGATGGGATGATGATGATACTGAGTGAAATGGCCAGAGGAAACCGTCGGGCCAACCAATACAGAGGCGACTGACATGGCGACTTGTATTCAAAGGTGGATATGCTGTGTGAACATTGACTTCCAAAATGCACCCTAAACACGTATTTCAACCGACTAAAAAATATACCCTAAACAAGTATTTTTGTCTGTTTTTGCTACACTAAAGAAGTATTTTTGTCAGTTTTGCTACCCGAAACAAGTAAGCAATGCATTGTGTCGTTAATATACCTTTATTATCTTGCTTTGCTTTAAACTATTTTGACATCTGCTTAATTTGAGCATTACACGTACATCACAATTTCAGGGTTTAGAAAAAATATACTCTTTTCCACATTTTGCTGTTTTTGACACCCTAATCAATGTACACGCGTACATCGCTTGTTGGAAAAAAGAACCATTTTTACGTTTTTTCTTGTTCACCCTTTTGAATACAAGTGCTTGTCCACATACTAACTATGGTGTAAATGCCTAATAAAAAAGCCTTAAATCGAATTTCCTTCAGATAAGAAAAAAAAAAAAAAAAAAATTCACAAACTTTGTTATAAAATTCGGATCCGGAATTTTTGTTATACACAGTATCCTATGGGACGTAAGACATACACATAGATGTGACTGCATCACAAAAAAACGAAAAATCTGATTCATCTCAATATCATTGTGTGCATTTTAAGGTTACTATCTTTAGTTCCATTTTACTATTTTTCAATTTCATCATTATGACCCAAAAAAAATATTTTTTGAATCTCTGAGGCAGACTATTTAAAGTTCAGATAGAGGTGTAAAATAATCAACTACCTTCCCTTGTATGATCGGTGAACAAATTACACGCGACTATAAGCATGTTTTGTGACCTAACTAATTATCGTTTTACCGTAACTAAGGACAGAGGAGCAAGATGCTAGATGATTACTGTTTTGGACCACTCACTTCTATTGTTTCTTTCTGAACAATACGGACAAGGTGCGTGCTTGTAAACATGAATACATGTCATTTCTTGCTTCTTGAGTTTGACCCAAACATATCTCTAAATTTTTGTAAGGGGGAGGAAGTCTTTTATAGTTTTATATAGTGACAAGGTGCATTATTGTTTTCAAATTTCGCGATCTAAATTTCACTTAATTGATATCCTATTCGCTATAAAATGCTGTTTCAATCATTATCAGATTTTATACTTTTTAATTTCTTGCAATTGAATTTTGCTAATGGATTATCTGTGCCTATAGAAAATAAAATTACAATTTTATAACTTTTTTTGAGCCATTTATTAGGCCCCTTAGTTTCATTTATGTTCATTGTGTGCTCAAATCTGTCACATCAATTTAAATATTTTTAATTTTATGAATTTCATTGAGGGGAATACGATTTTTCTTTTTTGGTTTTTTTAACATTTTATAATTTTCTAAATTTAGTTTATTTTCAAATCGCGTAATTGACGTAAATATCCTTATTTAAACCAATGTCTGTTATTCATCTTTGTTTTCTGTTTTTAAATAAAACTGGGGAAGTACAGATCCCGGTTTTGGCATGTCACTTAAAAAATATAAATTTATTATTTACGGGGCGAGGTGTCGGGACAAACTACCTAGTTTCCACTGGCAACTGTACGAAAATCTTGGCTTTGGCGTTTTTTTGGAGATATCAAATGTTAAATATACTTTACAACATATCTCCAAAAGCCAAAGCCAATATTTCTAGATATCTGCCATGGAAACTAGGAGTTTGCCTCACCATATCACCTTGTAAATAAGTAAAACTGTATTTTTGAAATGTGAAATGCCAAACAGGCTCCGTGCTCCCAGTTTTACTTTAAAACTACAATACAGAAATCAAGTCCGATCTCATTGACATTGGCAATCAAGATATACCACAGTTTACGCTATTTGAAAAGAACTAATTTACAAACAGAATAATATTTTTAATTGGTTAAAAAAGAAGTGCTTGAACATGAGGGCAAATTGCATTGAGATGGCAAGACTAAAGAGAACCCTGTTGGAGTTTGAAGCAGAATCAAACAGAAAGCTTGTTGAAGTAAATAAGGCACATTTTGCACAAGGAAGGTCTTCTACACCAAATGAAAGTGCTTTCATTCAAGTCGTTTTAAGCAAACCGCAAAGCCGGAATACAACCGCTGAACATAAGTGATATACAAAACAATTTGCAAGAAAGTTCATCCATCCTCAACCATAAAATCATCCGAACTGTGACAGACTGTAAAGTCCAAATCAACTTCCATGACTTCTCCCAGGCCAAAAAAAATGCATATTTCCTCCTCGTAAAGATAGTCACAATTGCAATTAGATTTCCCTCCATTTTTATGTATTTCTTTGTCAAATTAAAATTTCCCTCCAAATGGCCAAATTTCCGGGAGGAGGCTCCTAAATGCCCCACTTTTTCCCGCTATGGGCATCTCAGTCCCCTGCAAAGTACACAAAGTTACCTGTTTTTCACTTTAAACAGATTTTCTGCGCTTGTCGACATGAATCGGGAAAGCAGTGTCGAAAACAGCCACAAATATAGGTGGCAGCTGAAAGCATGGGCGTACCGACCGTGGGGGGGGGGGGGGGCAAGGTTGCCCCCTTCTGCTCGAACAAGCTGGACGATATGGACCAAATAATGCATTTTTCCCCTCCCTCTTTTCGAGGAAGTTCACCAATTTCGCCTAAATTTGGGCAAATTCGGCGATTTTCTCGCGCTACCTGCGCATTTCGTCAAAATCAAACTAATTGCAGCAATCATCGGAACACTTACGAATTTTGCCCCCTCTGGGCGGACGACTTGGAATTCTTGCCCCCCCCCGCGGCAAAAGTAAAAGTGGGGGTGAAGGCGGGAGGGGAAAAGCTGAAGAGGAAAGGAGAAGGGGGAGGAGGCGGGGTAAAGAGTGGGATGGAGAAGAGGTGATGAGTGCTCGTTCGCTGGCCTGTTACGCCACTGGCTGAAAGGTATAGTACTGCTGTACCTCGTAAATCACAGAAAGTCCGACCTGCAATTCCAGACCTCAAGTGGTGATACTAGGAGATTTCAGATTTCAATGAGGATTGATTGGCCAGCAGTTATCCAAGTCTGCCTAATCAAAGTATAAAGGTCCATGGCCCCGATCGCTATAAAGCCTCGTCCCCAGAAGCCCCAGATTTTTACCGGAAGTGGTCAATAATTTTGGTACAGAAAAAGCTACTATTTTCCTCATTACCCTGGTGAAATCTTAGGGCCAAAGGATGGTTTTGTTTGGCAGTTTTATGAGCGAAAATGGTAGCCCCGTTTTTGGTCGACCACTATTAATTTTACAGAGTACTCTATGGGCTTCAAATCCATGTTTTTATCTCCACGTCAAAACGGATTAAATAATCGACCAAACTTTATAGAATGGGGTTTTTTGGGGTGCCGGCCAATTTAGCAAGAATGAAAATCATATCCTTAAATCGTGCCAAAATCCCCTTTAATCGTAGGAGGATTAAAATTGAGCAAGTTCTAGTTGACACAACGATGTAGTGGCTGAAATTTGATGGGATTTTCTGAATCTGACCCATTTGAAAACACTTTTTTCTGACACATTTATGAATTCCAGTTGCGGTTCCACTAA
This sequence comes from Ophioderma brevispina, assembly GCA_023653785.1. Classification (NCBI taxonomy): domain Eukaryota; kingdom Metazoa; phylum Echinodermata; class Ophiuroidea; order Amphilepidida; family Ophiodermatidae; genus Ophioderma; species Ophioderma brevispina. The sequence continues at coordinate 20,173 of JAMKCH010001654.1, forward strand.
CGCCTTAAGATGCGTCTTGAGGGGTTTTTAAGAACCCGTTTGGAGGACTTGCAATTGTAAGCTCTGTTTCACTAGATTGTAAGAAAGTATTACAGGTCTGTAGTGCTATACTTAATTTTCTATATGTCATTGTAGTATAATGGCCAATTGAAGTATTCCCTGCGAACAAATCCCTAATTTATTCCGACAATATACATAACTGTAACCACGATCATGGAAGCTCCATGCAATACCGAACAGAAGCCAGCGAAAATACATCCCATACGCGCATATACAACGTCAAGTTTGCACAAGCTCTCATCCTTTTGAACTTCATTGAGCACACAAAGGATAGAGCGAAGTTCGTTTAGAAATTTTTTTATTGCAACAAACACTACACTTTTTAAAAACCTCAGTGGATATGAGAAAAATGTTTAAGAGGGTGTTTTTAGATAGCATTTTGTGATTAACAAGGTTTTAGTTGGCCTAACCACTAATAATCCAGGAAAACGTGGACATTTGAAAGGGGTCCGTAATATTTATTTTATCGCAGTAGCACGTAACCACTGATCTCTAATACAATGGATTACGACACACAGTACTCGTAATTAGATATGGAGCAAATGGACCGGGCATCTTGTCTACCGAAACAATACCATGTCCGAGGAACACCTGTTTTAACAGAAGTTTATCCCGGGTGGCACGTTTAAGCGACAGGCCCATACCCATACGCGCAAATACAATGAGCTCACGGAATTAGCTTGATTCTGTAGTCCTGTAGTCTGTTATTCACATGTCAATGGGAACACATTTGTATAAATGACCGGCTCTTAGCCACCTGCTTTGGCTCTTTTTTTTTTTTGATGACCACTATGGCTATCAGTGCGTCAAATTTTTTTTATATTACAAGCCCGGTTTCCAATCCATTGTATAGAGATCATGTTCGAAACCCACTAATGCGGAACGGTTCATCAATCTACGTACTTTTCAATGTACTGAGTAGCGCTTCGTTGTATGATCAGAGTTTTCCTAATTTTATTTTAAAAACTCTATGTTCTCAAGAATCCCCCAAGGCTCAATTTATAAAAATTAGGCATAACTGTATGCCCATTTTGGATAAATTTAGACATTTTAAAGGAAAACGTGAATTAAAGCTGGTTTTTAATTTCAAGTTAAAAGTCAAAACGGATTAGTCTTTCATACAGGCCAGAAAATTGACTAAACACCGATCATCATTCAATTGGTGTGAAAGACTAAACCTGGCTTGTGGGCAAAAAGATAGCGTAAAAAATCAAAGTGGCGGTTACTCTTAATTCGTCTACTGCTTCGAAAGTTATGACGTGAAAATGAGCGTTTTCTTCGCAAGGAATCCTCCAATGGACCATTCAAAAAACCATTTTCTGGTAGGTAATTAGGGACTTTTAATTATATTATATGTTACGATAGATTTACAGTGTGAGTCAAAATGATTGTTCCCAAATCTCTGATTTTTTTTATTGTCAAAAATGTGAAAGTAGCTCTTAAAATGACAATCTTCAAAAGTACATTTAAATAGCTTTCACAGGAATTTTGATTTTTTTCATTGTTTAAGGCAATCAATATGTGCACTTAATTAACTAAAGGCCCTCAGATTTGCCTTTGTACAAGCTTCTATGATGTGGTAATGATGCTAGTGCAAATTTCAAGTGGGGAGGACATAATGTGCTTTACATACTCTGGTGGATAAATGGTAATAAATGCCCACTGAGTATATAACACAGGCCAGGTATTAAGTTGGGATTAATGCAACAACAATTGCAATTATTTTACTGTTTAGAATTATTCAAGGTTGGAATGAACTCGTTTTAACTATTACCTAAGGGCCAAAACAAAATGATTATTGAAAAATACACACCAAAAACCAGGTGTCAATTTAAGTGATACACCTTAGTGGCCTAAAGGTCAAAGGTCAGACCCTTTTTTGGAACAATATTCTTTCATGATAAATATTAAGAATGTTGTTGCTTAATATGGTGAATAAATGCAACAATAAGAAAGTTGCCTATCTCGTTTTTTTCTGGGATCCTGCCATGATTTGTGAATTACCTGTTAGACAGTTTACTCATCTTCTCTTGCGTTACTGTATCTAACTTGTACACGCGGCATTTTCGGAGGCCCTCTAAAATGAGGCGATACTTCAAATAAAATCCTTAATCTCGGATTTTTGACATGGTGATTAACGTAAGTCAGTGATTGTAAAATATAAAGTATCTAATAATATTCTAAAAATATTACAAATAATTTTTAATATTTTGTTTCATCACAAGCGGGGAACAATCATTTTGACTCACACGTGTAGTTAACCACATACTTCCCCTTTAAGGCAGGCCGACGTCTCCTCCTGATGAGACTTAATGAAGGACCTATAGTGTTTTCACATGCTTTTTTCAATTTTCACTGCCATAATTGGAAATAACACAGCGTAGTAGTTTTCTAGAGCTTGTATGTAGAAATCATGGCCTTGCAATAGTGCTCTGAAGAGAGAGTTGGTGGAGGTATTCGTCGACAGAGTGTATTTAGTGACAGAACCAACCCTTTCGACTTGTATTATGATATAGATATGTACGAAAGATACCGCTTTATATATAATATCACAGAGTGTTAGGAGGAGGATTGACTTCCATTTCCTCCAGACAACCCCATGCAAAACCCAACGATAAGAAGCGCTTTTTTTGCACATGTTGTGTCCAGCGCACAGCGGGAGATCTCCATGGGGGTGTATCAAGAGCAAGTTGCAGCATAATTGTCATGAGACCGTCTCCGATTGTAGCTAGATGAAAAACATCGCTTTAATTTTCCGACAACACCTGTGGAGGTTGCGCAACTGCAACAATTGTGACTTCTTTGTCGTTGCTGGCTTCCCTGGAATCGTCGGTTCTGTCGATTGCCACCGACTGTTAGACTATATGGTTCCATTCTAGGGGATGCCGAATACGCTTTTGTGAACAGGAAAAATCAGAAGAGTATCAACGTCCAACTAATTTGCGATTCAACACTAACTAACATTGTGGCACGTTGGCCTGGATCAACGCACGACAGCAGGATTCTTTCCGCCAGTGCATTGGGCAAGAGTTTGAAAGAGGACACAGAAGGTGGAAGTTGCTGGGGGTATTGCTGGCTACCGTTTGAACAAAAATGGTTGATACACCGATCGCCAGAACCACATTCTGCTGCAGACCGGGCTTACAACCGTTTGAAGCCTCTTTAACAAATCTTTTCAATAAACCAAGCAGTATGCTAGACCCATGTCCATTTTTTTGACCGGCTTATCAGGTATAGCAGGGTGTCTAATGCTGTGGCCCACGTGCCATTTGCCGGTCCGCCCGCTAGAGCTTCGCATTACGGCCCGCGAGGATTTCCCAGAAAAAATAAAATGCAAAATATCTCAAATATTTTTTTTTGAAACGTTCATGGAAAAGAATTATCAATTTCTTCAATCCTGGGAACCAAACATGTTCCTAAATGTTGTAAAATTTAGTCCAATTTCCCTTCGCCCTCATCTGAACCAAAGTTTTTCCCAATATGCTAAAATGGTCAACATTTTCTAGGACAAACGGAATTGTGTTAAATTTGCCCAAATGTGCAGGGGTGGGGGGACGGAACTGACTATCATCTCAGCATCAAAAAAAAAGATAATAACAAATACACCAGCAATGCGTAATGCTATATTAATTAAAACCGCGCTTATTAGTTCATATCACATGCAGCACCACAAGTACAACAACAAAATTGACAAAAGAGGCAAACTTTAACATCACAAGCGGACCTCAAAATGACAAATTGGACCTTCAACATCATAACGCGGACCTTTGTGTTTTTTAGGGTGCGTCGCACCCCCCCTAACCATAATCATCTTTATCCATTCATTTATCAATTTTATGCCTATTTTTATTTTATGTAGCTACCTCTCCCCTTGGTCCGAGATCGCCAATAGGTCGCTGTTTTTTGTCCCAGCTGCCCAGATTTACTGACGTGGTCAAAATGTTTTGTACCCCTTAATAAAGCTGCGTATTTGTCCTCCTTTCCCCTCCTCATTTACCCTTTAAATCTTAGGGCTAATGATGGTTTGTTATGGATGTTATGAGCCAAAACTACGAAAATGTCCCCCCATTTTGTCGACCAATATTAAGTTGAAATCCCACAACCTCATATGCCGATTCTAATTATTTCGCGCTTCAGAGACATTCTCGGTCTTGTTTCATACTTATTCAAGAATAATGGATGAGGACAGATCAGAATGGGCCATGGTAATGCCCATGGCTGACCGACTTCAAGATAGAGAAGAGGGACTCTAATGCAGACCTTCTGTAGGCGAAGGACCAATCGCTGCATCCCTTGGACAATGCACTTAGTTCTTTTAATGTGAGGCGGCAAGCCTACCATAAACCACAACATTTACCCAGCAATCACGTAAAAAACGTTTTGCCGTGAGGTACCAAAAATGTTTACAACAACATGGCCCTTAAAATTAATCGTTTTCTTGTAGCAGTTGTCTCTGAGAAGTGAGGAGGGAGGGCATTTCTTATTTTTTCACTGACTGGCACTACAAATATAAGGTTGTCACTAAGATTGATATTTACCACTAACTTTCAGCAACCTCAGACAAATGGCAAGGCCTTTTTTCTTAAAGTTTGAAGAATAGACCTCTAAAGTCTTACAATTCCGGTGAAAGTGACTGTGTTGATTGCTCAATTAGTCTATCAGCAATCACAATTCAGAAATTAAAAAAAATTGGACTTCATCCCAAAATGTGAGGAGGCTATCATAAATCTAATGTTTTTTATGGCGCATAAAATTTAAGGGCTGACTCGAGATTTTGAATTTATTTTTATGTATTTTATTAAATAGCAACTAGAAACTAAAGTATAACCCAAAATCCCAGTCCCACAGTTTGAGATTAATAATCAGAGAATTTTTCTGTTTCCCATGCAGTAAACATTTACTTGGAGCACATGCCATAGGATACTGTGTATAAAAAATTCCGAATCCCGGAAATTTATAACAAGTTTTGATTATTTCTATAGAAGGACTTCGATTTGAGCTCTTAGCTATTCACCAAATGATTAGTCTAATGGACAACATTATGACTATGCAAAAAACACAATTTCTTTGAAAATTGGGCGCGCCCCTCGGGAAACGTCGAGTCTGGCCTTTTTTAAGCGTAACTTCAGAGCATTTTGGACCGGACATCAAGACACCCCATCGTTTTGCAGTTCTGTACATTTCTGTGAGCTATTTTGATGTCATTTGGGCAAGTTGCTATATTGAAAAAGTCTGGTTTTTTTGGCAGGTAGAATTGATAATCCAAATCAATCCAAGTACAGAAAAGACCACGATATCCTTGACCATTCATTTTCTGGTGTACAATCCTGAAGTGAAACTCATGGAACAGCCGAGAATGAGCTAACTGAATGTACACATGATCAAAAATGGGACTACTCAAAGAGATCACATTTTCCACGAAGATTCATGTGGAATAAAAGTGACCTCAACAAAGAACATTGGTTTTTAAATCTACAGACAATACTGCAGAAAACCTCAAAAGAAAATTATCATTTCACCAAAGATAAGACTTTGTGCACCTTGGGGGTGTGGGGTGGGGTGGGGGGTGGAGGGTGCCACAACATCTTCTTTTCTTTCTAACCAAGGTGCTGAATCAATATATTTTGGTTTTAGAATAAAGGATGCATGAGCCTGGGGACAACATTTTTGTTCAAAATGGAATTGCTTTATTGAAAAATATTTTGCATTTGGTGAGTAAAAATATCAGGATCCATTAAAATAATCACAATACAAAAATGGTTTTGAAATGTAAGACAGTCAAATTCTTTCATGATGTTGACATACAAGAATTTGAATACTGAAGTCGGCAATAAAGTTGGTCGATAATTCATAATACCATGATTGATTTTTGTTGAATTATTTTATTGTTTTCCAGAATTGCTGGTGCACATAGGCATTGGGAAAAAAAAGTGCTCCGGCCAGATTGATCGTGACCTCCGATATTACTAGGTGGCCATGGATGACTGTTAAGCATAGAAGCATAGATGTCTGGTGAGCATAATAAAAAATATCGCGATCCTCGGATCGCTAGTGTCGGTTGCCATTGTTTGTTTTGCGAATGATGGCTCATATGACCTTTGCCTGACACATGTGACCTTTGATCTCAAACAAATAAGGGTTGCATGTACTACCCATAACCAAGTTGGTTCATTGAACTTTTCAATTGAGTGCAGTTTACATTTTCACCTTTTTACAACTTGACCTCACTTGACTCTTGGCATGTGACCTTTGACCTCATCAACAAATGAGGGATCCAACATTTGCACCTATGCTCAAGTTTGTTGAAATCCATTGAAGCATGTGGGATATTACGAGCAAATGTTAACCCTTTATGGCTTTTTTGCAACAGACAAAAACATCAACAAACTACAACAACAGTGGACAGTGATCCCATGTCTTCCTGCCTTAATGGCAGCGACACAAAAACTGTTGTCTGAACTATTCGAGCTTTTAAAATCGAGGCCGTTTTTAAAGTTACATTAATTCGAGATTTAATAACTGAGTAGCACTGTGTCAATTTTAGATGTGGAAAGGTTAACTTCTTACTAGTTAGATTTATGTGATTTGATTGTGTTTTACCTTTGTAGTTCAATTTAATAGCTGATAAATTTTACTACCATTATGAATGTTTGTGTCATTTGCATCAGAAGGGTCATTTTTCTTACATAATTACCGATACTGACCGCGAGTATAGTCCCCACCCTTTTTTTAAGCTAAAATACCTTAAAATTTGGGGGTGGGATAATCCCGAATCTTGCCTGCGCCGGAGTGAAAAGTCTTGGCTACTCGCCACATACACTATACCGCCACTTCATGACTTCCGAATTTTTGAAGACTCAGATTGTTGGAAAAATGATGCAGTTTTTCGTAGTAGTGTTTCCACCCTCATTCTGAGAGATTTCATGCTTTTGCATATAAATAACCATGCATTAATGCTAATTGTAACTTAGTGATTTTTTAGCAAAAACCAACAAAAACCACAAACCACAAATAGTCACAAAAACTGAAACCAATTTGCCATCAGATGTATTGGCGGCAGCCCTATTTGATTTGCGGCATCATTATTCTGCACCCTCTGACCCTACACATGACCTTGTTCAAAATATTCTTTTCGTTTCAGAAACAAATCCCACAAAACTATTTATTATGAATTTATGAAACAATATTTTTTTATTGACATGTTATTTTTTATACTGAACTGGAAAAAGAGTGAAAAAAATACTGTAGAATCACGTCTGAGTGGAGTAGAAAGCCTTGAGAGTGTTGACCAGAAACAGTGTTCTTCTGCGGTATCGCTGACACTTTGCTGTGTTCTACTCTATGAAATGTATGTTTTTCACAATCTTATGTTCCAGGCATCAATTAGAACATTCCTGAGATGACTATAAGATTAAAATGGAATTTCGTATTTGAACATGCCATCTCATTTGATTCAAAGGCTAAAGGTTTGTGTTTGAAGAAAATAGGTCACAACTTTTTGCAGTCCAGGTACCATTTTTGGCATGGGAATAAAAACGATTCTTTCGAATTTTCGAAATTTTCCTAAAACTTAGGCGTGGATTTTACTCGATCATGGGACTATAATCGGGTCAGTACGGTAGTTACAAAAGCTGAGCACAGCTAAAGTGTATTCACTGTTTTTAATATGGAGAACTCACTTTGTTAAAGGCACTATCACGTCGATTTGAAAACAATTAGAAAAAGAAAAAAAATCATCTCAAAATTCAGATTTGTGCATGTCTGGAACAAGTATAGGTATCCTAATATACCAGCGCAAGTGATAAGACCAAATGCAGCCTAATAAGGACATAAAATCGGATATTTAATCCTTATTGTCCGTTCGGACACTTACTAACAAAACACATATTTGAATGCGGACAATTAATATCTTGAATACTGCGTTTTCGTCCTTTTTCTGTCAATTTTTCATTTGGAAAAAAATACGTTTTCGGATATTTAGTAGACTTAAACTTCACTTTTAAGCTATTATGGCAAATTTTAAAACTTATTTTGGCCTCTTTTGGGCGACATAACTGATGAGGGGTCTTTAAAAAATAACTTGTCATGTTCGACACGGCTATTGCTGATAAATTGAATTTTCCTCTAGTCAGCATTGTCATTTTTTGCACTTTTATCATAATATTCAAAATTTCTCTTGTATGAAACATACTTGTAACTCATTTTATTAGCATGAATTTAATATTGTTTAAACAAAAAAACAAACCATTAATATTTTAAATATATTTAAACATGTATCATTTACATTGAAAGGTAATGTCATCAAACTTCATTGTTTTAACATGGCGTGTATTGTAGTTAATGATCGTAATGTGTTTATAAACACCATCATGTGCTTTTGGTTAATATTTTAATTTCCTCATACTCTAGAAAAAGCGTTGTAAAAGACTCGGGATTTTCCTGAGCGGTGCCCTCAATTTTTAAAAATCATGTTTTTTTTGCAATTATGCTAAAGACACTATCAGTTGATTTATCCAAAAGAGTTCCAAATAATGAAAACTTGCAGAAAGTGTAAAGGACAAGACAGACAGAAATTATTCATAAGTTACTATTTCCAACCGAAAGAATTGACAGGAAAAGGAGGAAAACGGCAGTCCCAGTGTTTGAAAGATACGAATTCCATTCAATTACGTGTAGTAAGTGTCCGGTTTGGACACTATGAATAAAATATACAATTTTTCCTTATTAGGTTGCTTCTGGTTCCTATCATTTGCAGGGTAGTTTAGTATTACCTTATGACGTGTTACAGACATGAAAAACAATTTGATTTTGATGCTTTTTTTTATTTTCCGTTTTAGCAAATCACTGATAGTTGCCTTTAATGGCTGTCACATACTAATACGTATGCAAATAGACTAAACCTACAAATCAAAGATGTATGTTAATAAAATCCAGATCTGGAAATTTGATTAAACAGATCCTTATGGTGCTGGTACACTACAGGAAAAAAACACCAACTCTGATTCATCTCACACTAGAATTGGGCGGGCAAGTAGCTTTAATTTTTGTGACTATTTTTAATGAATAATACGCAAAAAATTATATTTTGAAATCCGAGTCTGCCAGTAATAAAATGTTCAGTGTCGAAAAGTTGGCCGAGCACAGCCTCAACAAACCCTGTCCAAGTTCCATTTAATATCTGATTATAGTGGTGAACCCATCGTGCACCTCAAAGTACTTCCGAAGGTACTTGCATTGAATGAGGAGCATGTGAGGGGATGGAAATTAAAATCCCATTGCTAAAATCTATTTGAAACATGTGTCTGATAGCAGAGGGAAAAAACAAGTATGTGCTTAAAGAATTGTTCAAGTAATGCTTATAGCTCATTGACTCCAAAACATGACTAATATATTACTTCAATGGTATTCCATTTTATAAAACAGGCCGAGTTGGAAGTTTTGGGGGCTTCCTGTGTTTGGATACGAAGGAACACAAAGTGTTGCACTCTTTGTAAACATGGAAGGTCAGATTATCTTAGCCGTTCATGAAACAGGTAATCGGTACTACACATATCTGCCTCTTCCCCATCTAATTCAACAATGTCCCAAACATTTCCTTGGAAGGTAGAATTCTTTTGTTCATGGATCACGAAACAAAATTCCACATTTGGCATACAAGTACATGCATCAGTATGCATTCTTCATCCCCTGTTACCACAATACGATGACAATACATTTACTGTGTGAACCACTACTGTACACACAGCATTTACAATCTTATCACAATTCAGGAAATTATGAGAAGATAGGCCACGATTTATGGCGACGAAAATAAAACACCCGGGTTTACGGGCCCCGACCGACCCTGATTTTTCAGTTGCAGAATTTTTTTTTTTTTTTTAGTTTTTCCAAAAAATCATGTAAACAGCCTTTTTAGCCCAATTTATCAATTTTGGCAAACAAATTTTAGAAAATTTGTTTGTAAAAATTTATCATTATTTCTCTTGATTTTTGCATATTTTGGGGCTATTTTAAGCCAATTTGACCGATCCAGAAAAGAAAAAAAAAATAAAAAAGAAAAAAGTTAGACCACAGACCGACCGACCCTACTCGGAAAGGTCCGCTCGACCGTCTAAAACAGGGTTTCTTTTTTGTGCCTTACTAAGATTGTTTTTGGGCTAGGTGAGCCTTTCTAACTTGTGGTCGTATGCACACATTCAACCAAATATAATTATTTCAAAACTGACCCAAATTTGAGAATAAATTAGGCACACAGTGGATTCATCAAACAATATAATGAGGTGACATCAATATTTACAAAAACAAGTTAGCACATGGTTTCTACTGACATGTGAGAGGTGCGAAGAATATGCCATACAGTTACAGCATTCAATACCCTTATCACTAATTGAGGCCGCGAATTTGAAAGCACAAGCCCTGCGGCCCTGCTCCACAAATATGCGGGCAGTGATTTGTTTGTTGCCCAGCACCCGTTGACGGTCACAATGTCACCTCATCTATAGCTTCATATGATACATCACAGATTAGGCAAAAAAAATGTTGTCGTCAGAAGAAATGTGGAAAATGCAGATGCGGAAATTGAGGGATTAAAAAAAAAATTATTGCATTTTTGGCCCATTTTTTTCAATTTTTTCGCATTGCTTAATTTCTTTCTGGCAATTGAAAAAAAGACATCTTTGCGAGGTAACAAACAAAAAATACTGCACGCTAGAAGACCAATTTTTTTTTTAAACAAAATGTGCGAGGTCTTCTGCGACAACTTGTTTTTTTTTCTTGGGCCTTTTACGAGATGGAAGCGAACCAGGGATCCTAAATAAATCGGGGATAGGACACTCGATCAACGAAGTGGATGATACTTGCACAATGATCTGCGAAATCCTGCTTACTTATGGATCGCACGGTCGTACGTGCGCTGTTCCGCGACGCATTCCGATAACGTCATACTGCTAAATAATTAGGTTACTTATCGGAAATGGTGGTTGCTATTGCTATGGCCAATAATATTAATCTTGAAAGAAAAGCTAAAAATTGATTTTTTTAAATGTTGAAAGTTAATTTTTTTCTAAATGTATTAAGGAAGGCCATCAACATTAGGGGTGGGATTTATTTGTTTTATGTAAAATTACGATATAGGCATACAAGATGCATTTACACTCTCAGTTAAGGTGGTATTAGATAATTTTTCAACCGGCGGTGATTAAACATTTTTGGCTTTTCTTTTCAAGATTCATCTCACTGCATTACTATGCCTGCGAATCGTCTATGGGCATTTGTACACAGTGTCACCCGCCTGGCTGAACCTTGTGCATTTATGTAAATGACTCTTTTTTAAATGCAATAGACAAAGATGAACCGTGTAATCCACTTTATGCTCACACACATGTAAAGGGGCATTCCAGAGGCCTTATTGCTTGCTCTGTATATTTATTCCTCTGTGGATACACCATCCTCCTCCTTTTGGATGGCCTCCTTATTTTTATTTTTTTTATTTATTTATTACAATTTAGAGGACCGAGACCCCAGAGGTATACCCAACAGTGGTTAACCACTCTACTAGGGGTATCCCTCGAAACTGACCAGAACGGCTTGGGACAATCAGGGGTAACCACCCTACTCTTCTCGAAATTGACTGTGATATACATGTACAGGTATGACTCTCTGTACATGGGACCGACGGCTTAACGTCCCCTCCGAAGGACGGGATATTCTCGTGGTTCATTTGCCCAAGTCCAAATGAACCACGGGGAGAGCGGAATTCTAGTGTTAATCAATAGTTCGTATACAAATTAAATCCAGAATTTAGTACCCGATTAAATCCCTGCTAGTGGCCCTACCGGGGTTTGAACCGGGGGCCTCCTGCACCAAAGGCGAATATCCTAACCAGTGGTCCACGCTCTCCCTTACATCCACTTCTCTATATTGTGAGTTCTTACTTCCACTGACTTGACCAAACCTTGACCTAGGGTCTGGAAATCAGCGATGATAGCTTCTACATTTGGTATCAAATCAGGATCTCTGCCTTCGGTGTGATCTCCTTTGGAATCTTCCCTTGCATGTTTAACCTCCAGGGAAAAGAGAATGGGAATGCAAAATGTTTTGTTACACAACTCTTTCATAGGCTATTATATCTGAATTGATTAATATTGCTTACTTTAATAGTTTGCCTTAAACAACCAGGATTATTACATATTCACTGATTTTATTTTTTTTAATACTGCCAGTGCTTGATCCTGAAGTATTTTTTACCCAAACTAAAGAATAAATAAAATACTAAGCAATGCTTGTATCATTTTAATGCATTTTGCCATGATTTCAAATTTTAGACAATGGCCCACACAAATGCTCTGTAATATCGTTCAAAAGTCAAGGATAAGTTAATGGAAATATATCAAGCTATCAGTTTTTTTCTACACATGGAACTTTCACATACCTAACTGAAAATTTTCACGATGCTTTAATGGCTGATTCTATTTGATATCCACACTCCCTTGAAAACTTACTATATCTTACAAAGATCCAGGTCCCATAGGAGTCTACACTTCAATGAAGTACTCCCATGTGTATTACTTTTGAAATCAAATACTCCCCTATTAAGATTTTATCAGTCCTTCCATCTCATAGATGCACCTTGATTGCTGTGCTTGAAGTGCAGAATGGTTTCCACAAAACTGCAATGATATCCCCACCATGGGCATCAGGGAAGAACAGTGCCATCTCTCCATATGCAGCCTGTATAATAAGGTAATACATGTAAGTTGTGAAGGGAGGTCACATGCTTTACAACCTTACCATCATACGTTTAGAGGTTAATGGCAGAATTATTTTTAGCTTCGAGTGCTTTGGCCAAAAACCATGTACACGCACTCAGTTTGATGCCATATGAGTCTGGACAAAGTGACAGCAAGTGCTTTTTTTTGTCACTCCCGAGAACTAAAATATACAGCCATTAACCTAATTCATAAATGTTTACTATAACATACATTTTAACCGAAAAATCTGAATGTCATGAAATGAATCAATAATGTCCCGCGTAAACGTTCCAAGCACTCTGCATTCCTTATTTACATACGCCACCGTGCAATGACCAAATATCAATGCATGATTCTGTTCCAATCATAATTTTCGAAATCATCCGATATCCAAAATCCGATTCATCCTCTAACTTTGGAATTACGCAGTTTAGGTGACTATCCTAGTTCTAGATGACTATTTTTAATTACTTCACAAAAAAATTATACTTTAAATCTCCGAGTCAGCCTTTAAGTCAGCGACACAAAAACGTACCCATATGATCTTAATGAAAATCATCCAGTACCTGTAAATTTGCTGTAGCAGTTCTACTGGTCAAAGTTCACCACAGGCAACTGGTTGGTTCCAAATTTTGCAGGCGGCACACTGGACAAGCTAGCTACATCATCTGGTTCATCAATGGACCTCTTCCATCTGGGAACTAAGTTTATGTCTCAGGTGGTAGAATGACATCATAGGGTCAGGGGAGGTCAATTTTGCTGTTTGTAATGAAATGCAAGTGTAAGATTGAAATTGATTTCTGTTTTATTATAAAAAAGAAATTTTCTTTGCACAAATGTCATTAAAAGATTCAATTATTACCTACTGAAGCTGCTAATTTATCTAAAATGCTCAACGTGACAACTGTACCTCTGAATCTAATGAATCAAATAAGGATGATTATAATGAATATTTATTAATCTTTCCTGGAGATAGCCAGCGCCACCAGTGTTTCATGGGCGGATTTGAACCGCGACCTCCGTATGACTAAATGGCAATAGTAGAGATTTGCCTTTCTGTTGTGCTTAACCCCCTGGGTCTACCGGCCGATTTGATTGGTTACACTTATTTTATATGATATATTTAAGCCAACCGAGACATGGTAAGAAAGCTTAATGTTTGTACGATGTATAGAAGGTCTATTGTGATTGGTTACACAAGGTTATATCATCTATATCATTTAATGAGTCCAATTGGAGGTAGTGTAAGAAAGGTGTTAGACCTCCCGGGATAACAAGTTTTTGTGTTTTTTTTTAAACAATATAATTTTGTGGAATTTACACAACCAAAATTACCCTTTCTTAATCCTTGTAACAAAGCGCCACTTTGGTTAATTGTTTACAGCAATCCATACAATTTTTCATTTCTGAATCCTGTGTCCCTGAATAGCCTTCCTGATCCACCCACACTTTCACAATATGCACCCTTGCTAAATTTTGTTCATTTACCTTCATAGAAGGCAAATTCACTGAGAAATAATACTCTATGGTCATGGATTTGCTCCAAATGACCCACTAAAGCTTAAATATCAGGTGAAATGGATTACACACAGTGTTCGTCCTCCAAAGCCAACCGAAATATCACATTGCAATCAATACATTATTTTTTAATGTCAATTTGAAAATCTGTTATCATCCGATCAACTATGTGTGATTATAACTACAATGACGCTGACAACACACTTTTGACCTCGATGCCCTTGCTTCATCAATTCATTAAGGCATGCTTTACATTCTAAATGCTCAAGTGCACAGCCTATCAGATCACTTGGGTGTGATTATAAACTAAATGACGCTGACACACACTTTTGACCTCGATGCCCTGGCTTCATCAGTCATTAAGGCAATCTTCATCTAAATGACTCAAGTCACACCTTCGCTCCACTATGTGTGATATAAACTAATGACGCTGACATCCACTTTTGACCTCAGCCCTGCTTCATCATGTCATTAGCGTGCTCAATTCTAAATGACTCAGTGTCACACCTTGATCACTATTATGTGATTATAACTAAATGACACTGAACACACTTTTGCCCTCAATTCCTGCTTCATCATGTCATTAAGCCGTGCTCACATTCTAAATGACTCAACGTGGCCCACCTTCGATCCACTATGGTGTGATGATAAACTAAGAACGCTGACACACACTTTTGACTCAAGCCCGGCTTCATCAGGTCCTTAAGGATGCTCACATTCTAAATGATCAAGTGCCCTTCGATCACTCTGGTCGTGATTTAAACTTAATGACGCGAAACAACACTTTTGACCTCACTGCCCTGGCTTCATCAGGTCATTAGGCGTGCTCACATCTAATGACTCAGTGCACACCGCGTCACTATGGTGTGATTAATAAACTAATGACGCTGACACCTTTTGACCTCAATGGCCCTGGCTTCATCAGGTCATTAAGGCGGCTCACATTCTAAATGACCAGTGCACACCTTCGATCACTATGGTGGTGATTCTAACTAAATGACGCTGACACACACTTTTGACCTCAATGCCCTGGCTTCCTCAGGTCATTCAGGCGTGGCTCACATTCTACATGCACAATGCCACCTTCTGAGGTCATTAGAGGGCCTTTTCAGGGAAGTCACCATGTGACCGAACTTTATTTGCCCTCCATGATGAAACAACCAATCTAGCGAAAGTGGAAACATTATTTTGGGTTAGGTTTTGTCCAAACATGTGTGTTTCATGGAGAGCAAATAACGTTCGGTCACATGTGTGACTTCCCAAAGAATGCGCCATGAAATGTGAACACAACCTAACTGACACTGACACACCCCCTTTACCTCACTGTCCAGATATTACATAGGATATTGTGCAAGTGTGTGCTTCCAGTAACCATCACTGGTCCAGGGGAGCCATGGAGTTTTATGAGGCAAAGTGTCACAACAATTATGGCCGAGATTGTAATGATAACTGACACACACTCAACCTCAGTTCCAGGCTTGACAGATCCATTAAGGTACAAGCACGACCTAAAGACCTGACACACCCTCTTTACCTTTGAAAGTGCATGCTTCCAGTGACCAACAACGGTCCAGGGAGCAGGGATTTATGAGGCAAATGTCCTAACAAGTATGGCGGAGATTGTAGAATGATACTGACACACACCCTCCAACCGCAGTGTCCATGCTTCATCAATAAATTCAAATCCACAATTGATAATTCTTCGGATGGTAACATAATACTCTCTTTTTGCTCAATCATTGCACAAACTGCCGTCATGTCCTCAGTGTCCAGGCCTTAATCGGTAATTAAGGTATAAAGCGACCTTTGTCATTTTTTTGGGGGGTGCGTCGGCACCCCTGCCACCACCTGGCTATGCCTGGGGGCTAAGTGTCCATCGTGCAGATGATCCTATTTTGATTTTTCGAACCAAGACCCGATAAGTGAATTGCGTCCTTTACTGGTACAAAAAACTGGGGCCCGTCTCCATAGGTCAAATCTGACCTGTTCCGAGCGAGACAAGATTTTGCTAGAAGAACCATCCAGTCATGGATTTCAAAAGCTTCTCTATTATGGGTCTAGCAACAACTAAATAACCCATACACACACACACACCCAACAACCTAAATGACTCTGAACATACATGACTTAGTGACACTGAGTGCCTACCTCAATGTCCAACTTTGGAAGTTACTATTGGCTGTGTCCCTGCAAAGACTTGTAGATACTCTTTGGCAAGTACCACCAATCTTTGCAAAATCTTCCTCAACAATGAAGAAGGCGAAATATTTTTACTAGTAATGAACTACTTTGTTCTAAAAATCTGGGTACATATTGAAACTTTAACTGTTTGGTGCCTATGATGTGGTTGTGTGAATCAAAAAAGGTCCCTATAAGGATTCTCACCACCAGTCACATGAGAAACAGATGGTGTTTTTTTTTGCGCAGATTATAATGGCGAGATCTGGGTTGAAAATGCATGGTTGCTATCAATATTAGGTATAAAATCTGTAGGAATATCAAAAAAGGTTTACGTTTTTAATAGTGTATTTAATCCCGACAAAGCATTGTAACCGATTCCTTACAGGGAATACCCGCCCGAAAAATGCTCCGACCTCCAGGGTCCACAGTGCATGCTACAATCTTAGCCAACATGTGTTGGAACACCCGACCTGCTCTTTTTGCCCCGATTATTTGCCGCATTTCTCTTAAAATATATATAGGAAATCATGGTCAACTTGGGTTGGGAGGCTGGAGCATTCTCTATCCATGCACCCTCCCTAGTCCCCACCAATCAATGTTGGGTTCTTGTGGGGGCAAGAAAAAATTCAGGAAGTCAACTGCCAGGGGGCGATGGGGGATTTTGAAGTAGCCTATAAAGTTTCCAACACTTTTGGCTAAAATTTGCTATATTAGAAAGAGATTTCATGCTTAACTAATTTGCCTGTACATTTTCAATTACATAAATGATATTGAAACGACACTTGTACACAATATAGGTCCAAATAAGGAATGTATTCATCTGAGTATCAAATTACACTTCCTCCCGGCCTTACTTAAGGGAAATGGTCACTTTTCAATCAGCTAGGCCAGACGGTTCAATTGCGTGGGGGTGGGGGGGTGGAAGC